>JAQPPZ010007213.1:0-90916 GCA_028583015.1 Wollemia nobilis | reverse complement strand
AAAACCCTAGGAAAGTAGGCACATGTCCTCTAAAATCCTAGGAATCTTCCAAAGCATTCTCCTAATTTGTTTTTTGTTTATTTTCTTTTCTGCAATCATATTCATCATGCATTGGTATTTTATTAATTTTTGCATCATCAACTCACCACATTTCATTCACCTCATTGTTGTTTCCTCGTTTGATGGGGTATTCATATCCAAATTCAGCTTTACATGCAACCACAACATCGACAATCCAAAAGCACGGTTAGCACATTTGTCTATGAAATGTTTTGTTGAAGATTATCATACGAAATAATCTCAATCCCAGATAGACATGGGTTACATCATGAGAGCTATGTGCTGCAATGGAGAAGTCAATATAGCATCCTTGTACGTCAAGTACATGATGGATGATACGTTTGGCGTAATACTAGCGTAACATTTAGAAAAGAAATTTATGACCACACTGATCTGGTCACGTTTGAATAATCCAAATGTTAATTAACTCAAATATTTTGACTCTTGTCACTATGATATCATAAATCAATCAACAACAAATATTTAGTTAGGATTTTTTCCTAATCATACTTTTGGACCATGTTGATCCGGTCGCAAAAGCAAAGCAATCAAAATTTGTCTACCACAAGCAACTAGTATGACATCAAAAAATGTCATACGAACTAAGCAAAATCACATCATTGCATCCATAATTATTCATTTTCATTCACCAGCATTGCTTTTAATTCTTTCCTCTTCTTCTTGTTTCCTTATTCTCTTCTCTCCCCCTGGGCATCTAGTTAATGTTGTATGGTCACACTTCGAGTGGCTACATACCTTTGATTAGATCTCATTGTTTCTCTTCTTTCCCTTGGACATCTAGTTAATGTTGTATGGTCATTCTTTGAGCGGCTACATACCTTTGATTGGATTCCATTCCCCTTATCCCTTTTCCTTCTACATAAACCCTTCACATTTTTGTATTAAACTGTGTTCCACATAGTATAGTACAAAATGGGGTAAATGTAGACACCCAAAAGTTGCACATTTCTATACCTACGTACTTGTAGATCCTTTTAGACACTTGTAGGTTTACATAGACCATCCTAGACATCCCTAGGCTATTGTAGACCAATTATACTATTGTAGATCCTCCTAGACATGCGTAGATTACTATAGTTATGTGTAGTCATACGTAGACAATTGTAGTCATGCGTAGTCGTGCCTAGATCGCCATAGATTGTCATAGCATCATGTAGACTCCCATATACCACTCAAATTGGCGTTCAAGTCCTAAACCCTCATAATCCTAAAGGATTATAGCCCATGCACTAGGATACCCTCCAAAAATATATTTACACTCAATTGAGGCCCCCATGGGTATTAGTTGACCAAAACAATTAACAAGTCAATACCTAAAATCTAATTTAATGTTGACTTCACTTAAGTCATCTTTTGAGGGTAAAATTGATTAAAAGAACACTTAATCTTGATTAGCACTAATTACATCCCCCCACATGTGTGAAATTAGGTTTTATTGAGATATTTCTTTAATCATGTCCTAAATTGACTTAAGATCTCCTAATTAGGATTAGCCTTAATCCATCCTCACATGTGTGAGGATGGGATATTTCTCATAAGGAATGTGATGTTGCCACATTGCATTTCCTAACCTAACCCTAGTCAAAATTCAACCTAGGTTTAGTCTATCTAACCCCCCTTGTACCTTCCTATTTCCTATAAATGGTGGGTCCTAAACCCCTAATTAGATATCTCACCAAAAATAAAAATGCATAGAAACTCTGCTAAAATGGAGAGTAAGGATTAACCAGTCTATTTACGTAGCATACAGTTAGATTCTGACAGTGCACAGAAGCACCCAAGCTACCTTAGAACCGATCCACTAAAGGTATTTTTCCGAATATGTATCACAACACAGATCGCCTCTTACCCCATGAATATGGTCTCAGTTTGCCCCTTGAGTGACGAATTGGGTCCATAGGCCTCAAACCATTCCAAATTTTGGAGTTAAGATTTGTTTTACCATTTTACAAGATTTTGCATATTTAATTTCAGTTTTTATCATGAGTATACAGTCGATTTATCTTTCTAAACATGGTGCTTGACTAAGGCAAGCCCCCCATCACACTAATCCGCTTTTGCAGGTATTCCATAGGTCATTTGGCAGATTTGAAGAATAGAAGCAGTAGCAAATAGCACCCGGTGGTGGCACACATTCCTTTGTGTATTGTTGATGTTAGAAAGAAAAATGTATGTATTTTAAGAGTATATGATATGTACATTTGATGTGTGCATTTATAGTCACATTTTTGGATGTATCTATTGGAATGATACCATCTCAAGTGATTTCAATTAACCAATGGCGTGTTAACAGTCACACAGATATATTAACCTAATGTAAGATAAGCAAACATGCAATGTGTATGGTGAATGCATTTCTAAATGAATATAGGTAGGCTATACAAAATTATGGTTTGAATATGCGTTAGATGACTATGCATGATTATTCTAATGATTTATTAATTGTACAATGTAGTAATAATGTGAAGAGAACACTATTATTTTGTGAAACTATCTGTGATGATTTACATTCCTTATTCCAAGTGCTTTGGATATTTAGAAGAATTTCTAGAAATTCAAAAACCATAGTTTAAGAAATCAAACTCATCTAATTATCAACTAATATTCAACAAAATATTGACTATCCTAGATAGGATTGAGCCTATCATGAAACAATGTATGTGAAGTGATATTCAATTATCTATTTTGAATGTGGTTGGACTAACCAATTGTAAACTTATCTAATATAAGCTAGCTCATCCACAAGCATGCAGTGGTATGTACAAAATAAGGTTTCTAATGTGATAGACATATAACCACTTGTAATGCATACTCCACTACTAGATAAATGTTTCTAGCCCTAATGGAGGTTATCCCCATGATCCGTCAATGTTGCTCCATTGCCAACCAAGCATCTATAGCCCTTGTGGAGGCATCTAAAATACCTTAGGATACCAAGGATTCAATCTTTTTGGTAATATTTTTTTTGTTCTTTTCTCATTTGAGGCTTTTGTACACTTTTATTTTGCTTGCTTTTGCTTTTTTTGTAGCTTGTCCTTGTCTATATCCTTTGGCTTGGATCATGCAAATGATAGGATAAGCAAGGAAAATAATTTTCTTTATGGTAAGGCTTACTCAAGGTATTGTCCTCTCTATGATCAAAATTTTCTTATTATTGGATGTGTGATTGGTCTATGAAAGAACTCAAGTCATTTAGTGGATTATTTGAAGTGATTTTAGAATTTGGTGATATATGATAAAGGTTTATTGAATCAAATAAGAATGGTTGAATGCAGGGTTATGCATAAGGGGTCGACCCCAAAATATATCTATAAAAATTTGGCAAATCGGTTTCAAAATCCAGGTGAATAGTTTCGAAACACATTTAGAAGGTTCACTATTATTAGGGGCAATGTTGAAAATTTAAACTTAAAACGGTCAAATTATTATAAAATTTGGGCGAATTGACCCAAAAAAAAAAATTGCACTTAAATTTTTTTGGCTAATAGACCCTGGTCAAGGATCCCAAAAATTAGCCAATTCCAAATTTTAAAAATCCTAATTTTAGCCAATTTTGTGAAAATATCCACTATGCATAACCCTGGTTGAATGAAAGAAAAATATTTCCATTGACCAAGTAACCTAAGGAGAGGATTGGACGTCACTATAGTTGTGCTAACTAGTGTATGTTTATCTCTTTTTCTTTATGTTTTTATGATTTTGGTGTTGTTGTATGCAAGATGGTATGTGCATGTGTATCAACTAATTGACATGATAAAAAATCATATGGATGTGGACCAATGTATGTGACCAATGTATCATTAATTAAGTAATCCAAGAAAAATGGGCTAATGTGTATTTATTCATCTAAAAATTTGACTAATCCAACACATTAGGAGTTTTATTGTATGTATGTGATGTTATGAGATTTTAAGAAAAATGAAATAGAAAGTAGATGGAAAAGAGGAAAATGAAATGCAATATACATCATTTATGGATGACTTTGGTTGTTTTTGTTTTTATTATTAATGTTATTGTTTTTGCATTTTTATTGTTTTCGATATTTTTGTTATTTTTTATGTTGAATGTGTAAAATTTTGGGAACCTTCATGGGTAGGATTAAACAAGAAAGGTAATTTTCTCTTTGGAGAAAAGTCTATGCTAAAAGTGGAAAGTAAATTTGCTCTTTGGAGCAAGATCTTAGAATAAGAAAGTGAATTTGCTCTTTGGAGGAAGATCTATGCTAAGAATGAAAAGTGAATTTGCTCTTTGGAGCAAGATTTGAAAACAAAAAAAAAAATCTCTTTGGAGCAAGATCTATTCTAAGACTAGAAAGTGAATTTGCTCTTTGGGAAAAATATTTAAAAATAATAAAGTGAATATGCTTTTTGGAGCAACATATATTCTAATACTGAAAAGTGAATTTGCTCTTTGGAGCAAGATCTATTCTAAAACTAGAAAGTGAATTTGCTCTTTGGAGCAAGATCTATGCTAATATTAGAAAGTGAATTTGCTCTTTGGAGCAATATCTTAAAACAAGAAAGTGAGTTTTATCTTTGGAGCAAGATTTATGCTAAATCTGGAAAGTGAATTTGCTCTTTGGATCAAGATCTATACTAATATTGAAAAGTGAATTTGCTCTTTGGAGAAATATTTTAAAACAAGAAAGTGAATTTTCTCTTTTAGCAAGATCAATTTATAGACAAGGAAGTGAATTTTCTCTTTAGAGAAATATTTATGTTTTGATAAGAAAGTGAATTTTCTCTTTGGATCAAGATCTATATGAAAATTAGAAAGTATATTTTCTCTTTGGAGCAAGATCGATGGTAAAACTTGAAGGGAGATTTTTCTCTTTGGATAAAGATCTATGTGTAGATAAGAAAGTGGATTTTGATTTTTGGAGCAATGGTTGACTATGATGGCAATGCAAAGGGTTTAATATTTTAAAAAAGGATGCAACCTTTTGAACTTGTCATTGGTTTAGGTTTGAGTCCCACTGTGATCGCTATAATGAACTACTAGGAAAATCATTGTTTTACAATTGATGGTGACAAGAGGTTACAAGAATATCCTTTTATAAATTTACCTTTTGGAGGATACAAAATGGTTTCTTCCACAAGATAAGCCCTCTTTGAATAGAAATAGTCAAACAACTACAAATGCTCTCCTTTTATTCCTCAATGTAAGTGGACTTCGTACTCATGGTCCACTATTAGCTATGTGACTCATCTAAACCTACATAATCTAAAAAAACTTGTTAGAATATTTTGGAGTCTATCTCAATCAAGAACCTTATAAAACTAGACTAAAAGACTCCTAATATAAGCTAAAACATGATGAAAATACATAAAATGACTAAAATTTTGCATAACAAGGATATTCACCTAGTTTTGTGAACTTTGGTAGAAATCTAGTGTAGAAAAATTATATTTTTTATAGATTCACACCCTAGGGTGTGAGTGCTTTGATTCATACCCTTTTGTACGAATATCATTATATTTTTTAAAAGTTAAACTTGATATTGTAGAGGTCCTGTTGATACCATTGCAACTTCTAGTCCACACCGAGCCCCTCCTAAACCTACAAATTTCTCAACAACCTATATGAAGAAAGGGGATGTTGAAAAATATATGTGGGTCTCCATGGGTATGGATACTGAGTGATGGTGAATGATGGTTTAGTGCACTTGGTAGTCTAGGATAGTTTCAACAGATTTTGGGTATGTAAATGGGTGTTGATGAAGATGGAGGAAATGACAATCTATTTATAGAATTTTCCAAGGTTAGGGGGGTTAAAATATCTTGTGAGGTGTCCTATGAGGTGTCCCTTGAGGTATCCTGTGAGGTGTCCCCTGAGGTGGCATAATATGGTATATCTCATAAATGGATTAATGCTCAAAGTCTTCAAATTGCATTTATGATGTTTAATTCCCAAGAGAATGTGAAGTTGAGCAAGGATTAAGTCCTAACTATAGTATGATTAACTATGAATTTAATGTTAACTTGAGTGAGGTGGAAGGTGACTCACCAAACATCCTATGCTTTGAAAGACAAAAGTCTTCAAAAATTATTTATGATGTTAAATGCACATGGGGATTTGAAAAGGAGAAAGGGTTAAGTCTAACTAGGGTTAGATTGATCCTAGGTTAGATGTTGAATTTTGGGTGAGGTGGAATATAAGTCACCATGACTCCCATGCTTTGAAACACAAAAGTCTCCAAATACCATTTATGATGTTTAATGCACATGGGGAGATGTGTGGAGCAAGGGTCAAAGTTAACCCTAATTATGTTGACCATAGGTTTAGTTGAGGTCAAGTGGGTGAGGTGGAGGCTAGGCTAATCAAAGACTAGACTAAGTGAGGTGGCCATGAGGTAGTTTGACCATGGTTAGGTTGATCATGGATTGGGTTTTACTATGACGTGGATTTTAACCAAGTTTAAGGATTAACCACGGTTTAGACTAGAATGATGGTCGCATGGAAACCCAAGGTTAAATGTAGGGAAGGGCTTAAGTGGCCAAAGAGGGCTTATGAGTATGTAGCACATGAATAAACCTTATAATAAGTGAATTGTGTTTTTAGGCTAATTTATGAAAATTTTGTGGGTTTTGCAAATTGATCATTCAATATGATAGGATGAAGGAAAATGTGTAATTCTTAAGTGTCTAAACTTCTCCATACAGTTATGGATCAAGGATCAAAAAATGCTTCTATCTTACACCTTATTTATTGTATTAGGGTTTTGAGGGTCTATGATGGTTTTTGGCATCTATAACACAAAGAAAGACAACAAATATCAATGGGATATAAGAAAGCTAACAAAACATAAAAGGTCATTTGGTTTAGGTCCCACTGTGATCGCCAAAATAAGCTTAGAGAAAATATAATTTTTTTTTTACAAAATATACCCCATGGACTACAATAGGGGTCTTCCAAGGTGGAATCCCTCTTTAAGTGAATAAGTAAACAACACCAACGATATTCTATGAGCACCTTAAGGGGAGTGGGCTTATTGCACGTGGGCCGTCATTGGTTGTAGATGTCCTCTGAACCTACACAACCTAATAAAAATGGTTAATAGCATTTGCATCTATTTTCATCAGACCCCTCATGATGAAAGATAAAAAACTAAATAAATATACCCTATTGCACTATAAAAGTACTATAAATGATTACAAAATTGATAATGAAATTGTTGGTTACCTGATTGAGGGTTTTCTACTGTATTTCTTGTTGAAATAGGTCCGTGAAGTTTGACCATACCCCTCCTTGCGGTTGGATTTGTGTTAGTCAAAATTGAATCAAAATTTTTGGAAACCTTCTTCTAAATCCCAGGAATCTATCCTCCAAATTTGGTGGTAAGATCTATAAATTGTGTGTACAATAATCCTGACTAGACCTATCCATGTGATCCACTTTGTGCTAGTCAACATAGAATAAACTTTGGATGAGACCTTTTACAGGTTATCAAGAAGCTACTTTTTAAATTTTGTGGTTGTTGGAGTCTGGATGTGCAAGTTATGAGAAAAATAATTTAGATGTTGCTAGTTGAAATTGGTCCTTGAGGGGGATCATACCCTTGGGTTTAGTCTAGCTGACCAAACCTATCAATCTAGTCAGCTTTATGTGAACCAAATAGAGAGTTGCTTTATCTTATAGGTTCTTCTACTATTGTGGGAGCTCCTATTTGCATCAGGTAGTCTTATGTACCTATAACTAAGAGTAATTTATCATATAAAAGGGAGTGCCAAGGGACATATGTGGGAATAAATGGTGGTTGACAGCAAGTGAGAGTTGTGTGCACTAGAGTCTAGAGTGATTTTTGTAGAGTCTATGCATGTCAATGTGTGATCCTTATAAATAGTGGAAATGGCCTTATATTTATAGACTTGGCCAAGGTTGGGGGGGTAAGGTGTCCTATGAAGTGTCTAGTGAGGTTTCCCCTAAGGTGGCATGGTATGCCATACCTCATAAATGGGTTTGGGTAGAGGAAAATCCTCACCCATCCATATGCAATAAATGGGTATGGGTGCACCATGCCTCATAAATGCATGGGACATGAAAGTCTTCACCCATTATGGCATGGTGGATGATGACTCATCAATGTGTTCAATGCCTTGAATACAAAAAGTCTTCAAATATCATTTATGACATTGAATGTGCATAGGAATGTTGAGGGGAGCAAGAGTTAAGGTTGACCATGGGTTTAGGGTTGACCAAGGTGAGGTGGAGGCTAGGATTAGGTAGGAGCTAGGCTAGGATGAAGTTGAGCATGGGTTTAGGTTTGACCAAAAGTTAGGTTTACCATGGTTAAGCTAAAGTAGACTGGGCTTCGGTGGAAGCTATGCTAGTCAAATGGTAGACTAGGGTGAGGTATCCCTAGGCTAGGATTTAAGAGGTGGTCACACGATGACTAGGGACTAAGCATAATAAGGGGTTTAAGTAGTTAAAGGAGCTTATGCACAAAAATAAATATAACATTTTTAAGTGTCTATAATAGTCTTTGACATACTTATAAACTTATTATACCTTTAAATATAAATTTTTATTGTTAAAGTTATAAATATTTATCATATTTTTCATGTATTAAACTTACTATATGTTTAAACATTAATATTAGTTATTTCAACTATAATATAAAAGGCTTAAGTGGCCAAAGGAGCTTATCCACAAAAATAAATGTAACATTTTTAAGTGTCTATAATATTCTTTGTCATACTTATAAACTTATTATACTTTTAAATATAATTTTTATTGTTAAAGTTATAAATATTTATCATATTTTTCATGTTATTAAATATAATTTTTATTGTTAAAGTTATAAATATTTATCATCTTTTTCATGTTATTAAACTTACTATATGTCTCAACGTTAATATTAGTTATTTCAAATGTAATATAAGCGGTTTAAGTGGCCAAAGGAACTTACGCACAAAAATAAATTTTAATTTTTTGAATTATAAAAAATTATTTTTTGATGCTATTAAATATTTATCGTCTTTTTCATGCTATTAGTTATTATAACCGCTTAAGCATAATAAGAGTATTTAGTGGCCAAAGAAGCTTATGCACAAAAATTAATGTAACAATTTTAAGTGTCTACAATATTCTTTATCATACTTATAAACTTATTATACCTTAAAAAAATATTTTTTTATTGTTAAAGTTATAAATATTTATTGTATTTTCATGTTATTAAACTTACTATATGTTTAATTATTTCAACTATAAATTTAATATTAATTATTTCAGGCGTAAATTGTTGGTTTTTTTTTTTAAATAGAATTATCATTGTAGTTATAGTCTTGCTATGTTTTGATGTTTTTATGCCATGCAATTTTTATATTTTTTTTCATCCTTTTATACTAATTATACTTCTAGCATTATTTTTTATTATTTATATGATATATTGTGTTAAGCCACAGTTTGAATTTTGGACCTCTCAATGTCCTAACCTTTGGGCTGTTCCCACTTTGACAGATCATACATTTTTATATTTATAACCTATAAAAAAAATTACAATAATTTTTTTAAATAATATATATATATATAATTAATAATATAAATAGGTTCGAGGTGTAGACCAATTGGTTCATCCAAACCCCATAAGGGGGCGGAGTTCCAAGGTTCAAATCTCGGGTCTCACCGGACTGAACGCTGTCCCTTTCCTGGTGCTTTCAACGGCGTAAAAGGTTTAAAATGATTGTGACATCATGGTTTTAGCGCCAAGATCTGTGTGGCGGTTTCGAGGGCGGACAGCCCATAATACTGTGGCGACCATAAAATCTGGACAGCCTGCCCGGATTCGTGACGGCTACCGATTCCACCATGTAAATTTAAAAAAAAAAAAAAAATTAATAATATAAATAAAATTTAATTGTTTTTAGCCTAATTCTCTAGATTTATAATTTTATGCTCCCGCTTTATAGTTATTACCAAATCTGGAGGGAAAAGAAAAACTCTCTCTTTACGTGGTTTTATCCTAAATTGATATAGTGGTTACCTGGTTTTATCCTAAATTGATATGGTGCTGGCAACAATAAGTACCGTTGTCTATGAATCAAATATAAATCCACATCAGTTATTACCAAATCTGGAGGGAGAAGAGAAACTCTCACTTTATATGGTTTTATCCTAAATTGATGTGGTGCTGGCAACAATAATTACCGCTACTGATGTGGATTTAACGTGTACAGCCGTATAGTTTGGAAAACTCCCCATCTAGAAGTGAGAAATAAATAAATAATTCATGGGTAATTAATATTTATTTGGTCTGTAGTTGCACATTAAGCTCTTTGATTCCTTCCTAACAAACGCCGACCAATTAGTATACTCACGTGGAAGTTCTATCCATTTCCTCCAATCTTGCAACAAATACCCAAAAATATCACGGAGATTCAACCTTGCGTCGTCACTCAAATGCCTGATCAGTTGGAGTAGCATTTGAGGGAATAGAATCCCCAAAAGTATAAAAGAGAGAAAGCTATCTTATTTGAAGAATTCAAAATTATAGAGCGTATTCTTTATTTGATTGTTTTTTGTGTGTATTGTAAGAGAGAAAGCTATCGTATTTGAAGAATTCAAAATTTTAGAGCGTATCCTTTATTAGATTTTTTTTTTTTTTTTTTGCGGTCTGAGGTTTTTGTGTGTATTGTAACGCCTTTAAAAAGAAAGAAAAAATAAAAAATGAACGCAACTGAGGGAGGAGTTAATGCCAATGGGTGTTCTAACATTGTTAATGAGTTGGAAATGAGAGATGTTCACAAAGTTAATATTAGGCCCCCACAGAGCACGCTCCATTGTTTTGGAGGGGCTGTGAAGGAGACCTTGTTTCCTGATGACCCCTTGAGGCAGTTCAAGAACCAACCACCTAAAAGAAGGTGTTGGCTGGGACTTCAGTATTTGTTTCTAGTCTTTGAATGGGCACCAAGATATTCTTTTCACTTTTTCAGGTCTGATGTTATCTCTGGTATAACCATAGCCAGCCTTGCCATACCACAGGCGAGTCCACGTAAAGAAATGACTGTATTTAATGCTTTGAGTCTGTCAGTTTTGATTCCATTGAGATGATTAGTTTGGAGTTCAAAGTTGACATGAATCATGAAGCTCATTTAATTTCTGTGATAATTAACTGTGTTTCTGCAGGGTATAAGCTATGCTAAGCTGGCCAATCTTCCTCCCATCACTGGACTTTGTTAGCACTCTTGATTCTATTTAAGTTTAATAAAGTTTAATATGAAAAGTGGAAGTTGTGTATTATATATATATATACTCATCTTTTTACTTATATTAAAGTTTAAATTTTAAATTTTTCATACAAAAACTAAAGCTCAAATCGTTACACTGTCTTCCGTATGTTATAATTTTACTTTTCAAAAAACCATGCCCTCAAACTTTGTGCATTCCCCCTTTATTGTTTCACTTCTCTCGTTTCAAACTATTGAAGTAGTAGGTTTTTTTTTCCTCCCTTTAGTTATGATATGATGCATGTTCTATGTGCATCAAAACATCCACATATGCACACGAATAGTATTTTTTTTTTTTTTCCTTCCTTTCGTTTCATGTTTTGATTGGTTCGATTTGTTGCATTCAGACTCCAGCTTTGTTCCACCTTTGATTTATGCAATGCTGGGGAGCTCAAGGGACCTTGCTGTGGGAACAGTGGCTGTTGTGTCTCTTTTAATCGCATCGGCACTTGGCAAGGAAGATTTCACGCCTATGCCCAACTGCGCTCCGAACTTTGCACGAAACCGGATTGCGCTCCAGACATGGGCGAAGTCGGACTACGCTGCCGCAGTCCGGGATCCCGGAAAAAGTGTGACATGACGTCACACCTACCTTCTGATAGATTTGACACCTGACAGATCCGATCTCCGCAGGAGTTAATGCCAAGTCAGCGTTTGTCAGAAACCCTAGATAAGGGTCGGTCCGAGGATAACCCTTATCCGAAGCTGTCAGAGGATAAACCTTATCCTCCTCTCCCCGTGGCTATAAAAGGGCAGTTCGGGTCTTCAGACAAAATAGGAGAAGCTGTGCGTGTGTGAGAGAAGTTTATGAAAGAAGAAGCGGAGAGTAGAGCAGAGAAAGAAAGTAGAGCGATTCAGTGAGCAGTGTGGCTCAGCTGATTAATGTCCGAGCTACAGACTCAACATTTTCCCTGTTTAGTTTATCCTGTAGCGTAGCCTGCAGATGTTGTTATTTCCTCAATTGAGGAATACTGTAACCCTAGTTTCAGATAAATAAACTTTGTTGTTGTTTGTGGCATCTTTAGGGTTTGCAGTAGTTTATTTACTAACGTTTGTTGTTCTCTGTTCTGGCGTTTCTCTCCTCTCATTCGGGTCTTGCCAAGCCAGGCAAACCTAGTGGCAGCCACGAAAGACGAAGAAGTTGAAGGCCAGAGTTGGCAAAGTCTGAAGCATCCTTCCCACTTTGCTGCCGAAATCTGACTACGCCCAAGTTTCGAGCACAGCCTGAGTGCCAGCGAAGTTCGTCAGCTAGCGAAGTTCGCACTTTGCTGCCGACGGTTGTTTCTTCCTCTTGGCTGTGCGAAGTTCGCACTTCGCACAAGAAACGTGCGTCATCCGCACTTTGCGCGAAGTACACACTTCGCTCATTAAAAGTGTGACATACGCACTTCACTGTGAAGTACGTGCTTCGCCCCCAGATCTGGCGCAGTCCGCACTGCGCTACGAAGCACGTCGTTCACCCGTGGTTCGGCGCAGTCCGCACTATGCTCGTGAGTGACGGACTTCGTCCAAGGGTCGACGCCATCCGCACTTCGCTCTTGCAGCTTGGAGCTGGTCGTCCGCCCTACGCAGTCTGTGCTGACGGACTTCGGTGAAAGAAAAGTGAAAATCGCTCCTTCAAATTGGTATCAGAGCAAATTGAGTTTTGATGCAAAAATAGAAGATGGATTCTGGAAGGAATTCCTTGTAGTTGTAGATCCCGTGATTTAATGGCAAGAACTACGATTACTAGAGCATCCAGATGAAGATCCTGTTCGGATCTCAGGAGCTATGGGAGTTAGTTGAGAACGGCTACCCAGAACCGACAGATGCAGTAGCACTGGCCACCCTCTCTCAAGCAGACAAGGATCTGTTGAAAGAGCACAAGAAGAAGGACCAAAAGGCCCTCTTCTACATCATGCAAGCGGTTGAGGAGACCATATTTTCGTGGATTGCATCAGCCACCAAGGCCAAGCAGGCCTAGGAAACCCTGGCAAGTTCGTATCAGGGCATCGACAAAGTGAAATTGGTGAAACTATAGATGCTTAGGAGAGAGTTTGAATATCTACAAATGAGCGAGTCTGAGTCGATAAGCGACTTCTTCACCTGGACAACAGATATCATCAACCAGAGAATCATGGAGAAGATTCTCAGAAGTCTGCCTGCCAAGTTTGACTCGGTTGTGATAGCAATCGAAGAGTCAAGGGATTTGACAACCCTCTCGACAGACAAACTCATGGGTTCCCTGTAGACCCATGAACAGAGGCTGAGCCACTCAACTCAGTCTTCTTTGGAGCAAGCCTTCAAAGCGCAAGTCTCAGTTCGAGACAGCGGCAGACAAGACTCCCACCATAGCTCTTCTAGTTCTCAAGGAGGAAGAGGTAGAAGTAGACGTGGGAGAAGGAACAAGCAAGGAGGGAACTCAAACCCTCAGGACGCTGAGCC
Source organism: Wollemia nobilis (assembly GCA_028583015.1). Lineage (NCBI taxonomy): Eukaryota > Viridiplantae > Streptophyta > Pinopsida > Araucariales > Araucariaceae > Wollemia > Wollemia nobilis. The sequence goes on along the minus strand of JAQPPZ010007213.1, from coordinate 77,186 downwards.
AAGTTGCAACTTTCATCAGCAAGGAGGAAGAGGCACTGGCAAAAATCAGCAAGGTGGCTCTCAGCAGAAGGACATGTCAAAGGTCCAATGCTACTACTGCAGCAAGTTCGGCCATTATGCCACACAGTGCAAAAAGAAGATGGCGAATGAGAATCAATAGTAAGCCCATTATACGAAGGAACCCAAAAATGCGGTAGGAGGAAATGTGCTGCTGACTTGCAGTATTGAAGAGGAGAGCAAGAAAAACATCTGGTATCTTGACAGTGGTTGCAGCAACCATATGACTGGGAACAAGGAGATTTTCTCACAACTGGATGAAACAGTCCAGTCCGAAGTCAAGATGGGGAACAACATCAAAGTTCCTGTGATGGGGAAAGGAAAGATCCTCATCCGCACCCGACATGGTGATAGAAAAACAATTCAAGATGTTTTTTATGTGCCTGGGTTGAAGCACAATCTGCTAAGTGTTGGACAGCTTGTGCAGAAGGGGCACACTGTACTATTCAAATATGGTGTCTGTTCCATCAGAGACAAAGTCCATGGACAAATTGCAACAGTGTCCATGATGAAAAACTAAATGTTTTCGCTATAGATTTAGAATGAATTTTTTATGTCTCTGAGTGCAGTTGAGAAGGATGCTACCTGGATATGGCATCTCAGATTTGGTCACCTGAGTTTCAATGGCCTGAATCTGCTGCACAAGAAGCAAATGGTGAAGGGTTTACCCCTTATAGAGCAACCAAATCAAGTTTGTGAAGGTTGCCTGGTCGACAAGCAGCACAGGGATGCATTCCCTATAGGACAGTCTTGGAGAGCATCACGGCCATTGGAGCTGGTGCACTCAGACATTTGTGGTCCCATGCAGACCACCTCATATGCCGACAACAAGTATTTCTTGACCTTCATTGATGACTTCAGTCGGAAGACCTGGGTTTATCCCATCAAGTTGAAGTCAGAGGCATTTGCAAGGTTTAGGGAGTTCAAGGCTCTGGTTGAGAAACAAAGCGGTCATTATGTGAAGACTCTCAAAACTGATGGAGGTGGAGAGTACATCTCCAACGAATTCCATAACTTTTGCAAACAACATGGAATTTGGAGGCAGTTCATTGCCAGATATACAACGCAGCAAAATGGTGTAGCTGAGAGAAAGAACAGAACAATCATGGAGATGGCACGGAGCATGCTGAAGGCAAAAATTTTGCCACATGAGTTCTGGGTAGAAGCTGTAAGTTGTGCAATTTATCTGCTGAACCGATGTCCCACCAAGAGTGTGAGGGAAAAAATTCCAGAGGAAGCCTGGAGCAAGTTGAAGCCAAGTGTGGCTCATTTGCGAGTTTTCGGGTGCATAGCATATGCACATGTTCCAGATGAGAAAAGGTAGAAGCTGGATGACAAAGCTGAAAGATGCATCTTCACAGGGTACAGTGAACCATCAAAGGCATACAGGTTGTACAATCCTATGACAAAGAAACTTGTCATCAACCGAGATGTGAAGTTCCTGGAGGATGAAGCCTGGAACGGGAAGTCAAAGACTGGTTAGTCTGAACCAGCAACTGTTGAATCTATAGACTTGGAGGAAGACAGTGTCCAACCACCTATGCCTTCAAGCAGCAACAGTGGTGCCAGCAGTAGCACACCCTCATCATCCCGATCACCTCCACTTGCAAGTAGAATTCAAAACCTGAGGACTCCTGCGAAGACTCGGAGCTTGCAAGACATTTATGAGGTAACCCGTAATCAGTTAGATGAAGATTATTCTTATTTTGCTCTCTTTACTGAATGTGATCCAGTGGAATTTGAAGAGGCAAGTCAGGATCGCAAATGGGTGAATGCGATGGATGAGGAGATAGCCGCCATTGAGAAGAATGAAACATGGTAGCTGACAGATCTTCCAGCATGAAAGAAGACCATTGGGGTAAATTGGGTATATAAAACGAAGTTTAATGCCCAAGGACAAGTTGATAGGCATAAGGCCATATTAGTGGCAAAAGGCTACAAGCAGAAGTCAAGAATTGATTATCATGAGGTGTATGCACCTGTAGCCCGACTTGACATAGTCAGAATGATTTTGGCACTGGCAACTCAGAAAGGATGGAGCGTGTACCAGATGGATGTCAAGTCTGCCTTCCTCAACGGAGTGTTGGAAGAAGAGGTCTACATAGACCAACCACCCGGTTATGAAATACAAGGGCAAGAAGGCAAAGTCCTGAAACTGAAGAAGGCCCTGTATGGGTTGAAGCAAGCACCCAGGGCTTGGTACAGCCGTATTGACAACTATTTTCAGGAGAATGGGTTTCAAAAATGCCCATATGAGCACTCCCTGTATATGAAGACAAATGCAGTAGGTGAGCTCATCATTGTCTTCCTAGACGTAGACGATCTGATATTTACTGGCAATAGCAGCAGCCTATTTGTGCAGTTTAGAACAGCCATGAAGTCCGAGTTTGAAATGACTAACATGGGGCTGATGAAATATTTTCTCAGCATTGAAGTTGACCAATCAGCAGATGGCATCTTCATTTCTCAGGGCAAGTATGCGAAGGATGTCCCGAAGCGCTTCAAGATGGAGGACAACAAACCTGCCATCACACCTGTAGCCACAAGTTTGAAGCTGAGCAAGTTGGATATAGGGAGGTCTGTAGATCCAACCTTGTTCAAGAGGCTAGTTGGCAGTCTGATGTACTTGACTGCAACTCAGCTAGATCTGATGTTCGGAGTTAGTCTGATCAACCGTTTCATTGAGACTCTAAAGGACACGCACTGGCAAGTAGGCAAGAGGATCTTGCGCTATGTCAGCGAGACGTAAAACCATGGCCTATTTTACACTAGATGGGACCAGTTGGAACTAGTCGGGTACACTGATAGTGACTGGGATGGCAGTATCGATGATCGGAAGAGCACCTCCGGGCATGCTTTCCATCTCAGATCAGGGGCAGTCTCATGGGCATCCAAGAAGCAACCCATCATTATGTTGTCCACAGCCGAAGCAGAATATGTCGATGCCACGACAGCCTCATGCCAGGCAGTATGGCTGTGAAGAGTTCTAAGTGAACTACACAATCCTCCGGAAGGCGCGACAATAATTTTCTATGATAAAAATTTGGCCATTGCACTATCAAAGGATCCCATGTTCCATGGCCGTACGAAGCACATTGATATTCGTTATCACTTCATCAGATAGTTGGTGAAGTCCGAAGAAATTTATCTTCAGTTTTGTAGATCCAAGGAGCAGTTGGCAAATATTTTCACTAAGCCTTTGAAGGAGGAAGACTTCAGTAGATTGCGAGAGCAGCTTGGAGTCAAAGTGCTTGTGAAATTAGGTTTAAAGGAGGGTGTTAGAAAAATTAACCCAGATTTCATGCCTGTGCCCAACTGCGCTCCGAACCTTGGGCGAAATCGGATTGCGCTCCAGACATGGGCGAAGTCGGACTACGTTGCCGCAGTCTGAGATTTCAAAAAACGTGTGACATGACGTCACACCTACCTTCTGATAGATTTGACACCTGACAGATCCGATCTTCGTAGGAGTTAATGCCAAGTCGACGTTTGTCAAAAACCCTAGATGAGGGTCGGTCCGAGGATAACCCTTATCCGAAGCTGTCAGAGGATAAACCTTATCCTCCTCTCCCCACGACTATAAAAGGGCAGTTCGGGTCTTCAGACAAAACAGGAGAAGCTGTGCATGTGTGAGAGAAGTTCATGAAAGAAGAAGCAGAGAGTAGAGCAGAGAAAGAAAGCAGAGCAATTCAGTGAGCAGTGTGGCTCAGCTGATTAATGTCCGAGATGCAGACTCGACATTTTCCCTGTTTAGTTTATCCTGCAACGTAGCCTGCAGATGTTGTTATTTCCTCGGTTGAGGAATACTGTAACCACCATTGAGAAGAATGAAACATGGCAGCTGACAGATCTTCAAGCACGAAAGAAGACCATTGGGGTCAAGTAGGTATATAAAACAAATTTTAATGCCCAAGGAGAAGTTGACAGGCATAAGGCCATATTAGTGGCAAAAGGCTACAAGCAGAAGTTAGGAGTTGATTATCATGAGGTGCATGCACCTGTAGCCCGACTTGACATAGTCAGAATGATTTTGGCACTGACAACTCAGAAAGGATGGAGCGTGTACCAGATGGATGTCAAGTCTGCCTTCCTCAACGGAGTGTTGGAAGAAGAGGTCTACATAGACCAGCCGCCCGATTATGAAATACAAGGGCAAGAAGGCAAAGTCCTGAAACTGAAGAAGGCCCTATATGGGTTGAAGCAAGCACCCAGGGCTTGGTACAGCCGTATTGACAACTATTTTTAGGAGAATGGGTTTCAAAAATGCCCATATGAGCACTCGCTATACATGAAGACAAATGTAGTAGGTGAGCTCATCATTGTCTGCCTATACGTAGACGATATGATATTTACTGGCAATAGCAGCAGCCTATTTGCGCAGTTTAGAACAGCCATGAAGTCCGAGTTTGAAATGACAGACATGGGGTTGATGAAATATTTTCTCAGCATTGAAGTTGACCAATCAACAGATGGCATCTTCATTTCTCAGGGCAAGTATGTGAAGGATGTCCCGAAGCGCTTCAAGATGGAGGACAACAAACTCGCCATCACACCCGTAGCCACAGGTTTGAAGCTGAGCAAGTTGGATACAGGGAGGTCTGTAGATCCAACCTTGTTCAAGAGGCTAGTTAGCAGTCTGATGTACTTGACTGCAACTCAGCCAGATCTGATATTCAAAGTTAGTCTGATCAACCGTTTCATTGAGACTCTAAAGGACACGCACTGGCAAGTAGGCAAGAGGATCTTGTGCTATGTAAGCGGGACGCAGAACCATGGCCTATTTTACGCCAGATGGGACCAGTTGGAACTATTTGGGTACACTGATAGTGACTGGGCTGGCAGTATCGATGATCAAAAGAGCACCTCCGGGCATGCTTTCCATCTCGAATCAGGGGCAATCTCATGGGCATCCAAGAAGCAACCCATCGTTGCGTTGTCTACAACCGGAGCAGAATATGTCGACGCCATGACAACTGCATGCCAGGCAGTATGGCTGTGAAGAGTTCTGAGTGAACTACACAATCCTTCGGAAGGCGCGACAATAATTTTCTATGATAACAATTCGGCCATTGCACTATCAAAGGATCCCGTGTTCCATGGTCGTACGAAGCACATTGATATTCGTTATCACTTCATCAGAGAGTTGGTGAAGTTCGAAGAAATTTATCTACAGTTTTGTAGATCCAAGGAGCAGTTGGTAGATATTTTCACTAAGCCTTTGAAGGAGGAAGACTTCAGTAGATTACGAGAGCAGCTTGGAGTCAAAGTGCTTGTGAAATCAGGTTTAAAGGAGGGTGTTAGAAAAATTAACCCAGATTTCATGTCTGTGCCCAACTGCGCTCCGAACCTTGGGCGAAACTGGATTGCGCTCCAGACATGGGCGAAGTCGGACTGCACTGCCGCAGTCTGGGATTTCGGCAAACATGTGACATGATATCACACCTACCTTCTGACAGATTTGACACCTGACAGATCCGATCTCCGTAGGAGTTAATGCCAAGTCGACGTTTGTCAGAAACCCTAGATAAGGGTTGGTCCGAGGATAACCCTTATCCGAAGCTGTCAGAGGATAAACCTTATCCTCCTCTCCCCGCGACTATAAAAGGGCAGTTCGGGTCTTCAGAAAAAATAGGAGAAGCTGTGCATGTGTGAGAAAAGTTCGTGAAAGAAGAAGTAGAGAGTAGAGCAGAGAAAGAAAGCAGAGCGATTCAGTGAGCAGTGTGGCTCAGCTGATTAATGTCTGAGCTGCAGACTTGACATTTTCCCTGTTTAGTTTATCCTGCAATGTAGCCTGCAGATGTTGTTATTTCCTCGGTTGAGGAATACTGTAACCCTAGTTTTAGATAAATAAACTTTATTGTTGTTTGTGGCATCTTTAGGGTTTGCAGTAGTTTATTTACTAACGTTTGTTGTTCTCTGTTCCGACGTTTCTCTCCTCTCATTCGGGTCTTGCCAAGCCAGGCAAACCCAGCGGCAGCCACGAAAGACGAAGAAGTCGAAGGCCAGAGTTGGCCAAGTCTGAAGCAGCCTTCCCACTTCGCTGCCGAAATCCGACTGCGCCCAAGTTTCGAGCGCAGCCCGAGTGCCAGCGAAGTTCGTCAGCCAGCGAAGTTCGCACTTCGCTGCCGACGGTTGTTTCTTCCTCCTGGCTGTGCGAAGTTCGCACTTCGCACAAGAAACGTGCGCCATCCGCACTTTGCGCGAAGTACGCACTTCGCTCATTAAAAGTGCGACATACGCACTTCGCTGCGAAGTACGTACTTCGCCCCCAGATCTGGTGCAGTCCGCGCTGCGAAGCACGTCCTTCGCCCGTGGTTCGGCGCAGTCCGCACTGCGCTCGCGAGTGACGGACTTCGCCCAAGGGTCGGCGCCGTCCGCACTTCGCTCCCGCAGCTTGGAGCTGGCCGTCCGCCCTGCGCAGTCTGTGCTGACGGACTTCGGCGAAAGAAAAGCGAAAATCGCTCCTTCAGCCTCCCCATCACGGAATCCAGAACTATATATGCACTTGGCCTTGACCGCAACCTTCTTTGCTAGGATTTTTCAAGCAAGCATGGGCATTTTCAAATTGGCATGGCTGTCTATATTGCAATAATCCAACTGTGCAAGCCTCTAGCAATCTCTGACTGACTCATTTATGTTTCATTTTCACTGTAATAAACTTAGTATATGCATTTGATATACATTAAGCTGAAAGTTAGAGTACAGTTGAATGTGGAAGTTGTATTAGAGTAAAACTCAAATTCAGTGAGATGACCTATGAGTTTATTTTTGGATGAATGGTATAAGAGGTGTTTTTTTGTTATGTATAATTATACATATTCACCTCGTTATGGTTTGAACCTTAAACTTTAATTTCTTATGGTCTTTTGATTTATTAAAATATGGTTAAGTTTGAGGTTCTTGATGCTCTAAGACATTTCGTTGACCATTAAGTTTCGCATGTTGAAAAATGATGTCAACAACCGCGTATTGAATTACCAGTTTCCTTAATCACTCAACAATGGCTAATGTGATTAACAATGTCGTTCACCAATGTATTATATTCACCTCTTACATATATATTTACGTTATGGTTTGAACCTTAAACTTTTCAAAAGAATAAAAACAAAACGATTAAAATAAACTTTAATAAAATAATTTATTAAATAGAATCTAGTTATTTATTATAACCCATTGGGATACACTTTAATGAAACAATTCATAAATAGAATCTTGTTCAATGTATGTGAAAGTTAAAAACTACTTTCCTATTATGTAGCACATAATGTCATAACCTAAGATGCTCCTGCAGGCTGGGATTTATTATAGACTTTATGTCACATGCAACTATAGTAGGATTTATGGCTGGAGCATCTATAGTTATTACTCTTCAACAACTTAAAGGCATTCTAGGGCTCCACCATTTTACCACAGAGACAGATATAGTGAACGTTATACGGACGGTCTGGGAGCAAACTCACCAGGTAAGTTTATATGGATTCAATAAGCAATGGTAATGTGAATTTGCATTGCCGACTTAATATTGTCTTCCTCTAATGTATTTATTTATATGCAGTGGAGGTGGCAGAGCATAGTTATGGGAACTTCGTTTCTGACCTTTCTCCTCATCACTCGCCACATTGTGAGTGTTATTTACTACTTTCAGATTCATTTTCCTAGTCTCCTTTCTATTACTCTTTCAGACCTACAGAGAAGAGCGCAGTGACCGGCTGATATGAATTAAATTGTTTGTTTTTACGTAATCTGACAGAGTAAGAAAAATCCCAGTCTCTTCTGGATTTATGCAGCTGCTCCCTTGACATGTGTCATTGTTGGAAGCTTGATGGTGTTTGTCACACGTGCTGATAAAAATGGTGTTGCTATTGTATGTCATTTCCACCATCCAATCCTACAATTTTTTTTCCCACTCTGTATTCCATTGTACTAAACTCACATATAAACAGTGTGGAATGGTAATTGTATGATTCATAACACTGTAACATAGGGAGATGAAGTATAAGATCTGTGAAACAATGTATGCAAAGTTTAAGACCATTTGATAACTGAACAGAAGACCTTGTTTTCATGGTGGTTTTTTAGTGCCACTAAAGACTTCATGACCTTCAATTTTTAACATGTATTTGTTCTGATTTGTTTAGGACTTGTTTGGAACAGGTTGGTCCCTTGAAAGGTGGCTTAAACCCATTGACAGTCAATGCCCTTGTATTTGAGACTCGATATCTGACCACCCTTGTGAAGACAGGATTGATATCTGGACTAATTACACTCTTTGTAAGATCAATACTTGTTATTAAAAGTGATGTAATAGAGAGCAGCTGGATTCGTGGTGTCCACACTCTTTAATCTGAATACTGTTCATACAGGAAGGGGTAGCAGTTGGTAGAACTTTTGCACTGTTCAAGAACTACAATATTGATGGCAATAAGGAGATAATTGCCATTGGTGCGATGAATATCATTGGTCCCTGCACCTCTTGTTTCATTACAACAGGTAAAGTACTTTAGACTATTTATTTGTTGCTCCCCAAAAGTAGTCATTCCATTTAAAACTTCTGCCTTACCATTGAAAGAGTATCTCTAGTATCTTTTCTAATGTCTGATATTTGGTGCAGGTGCCTTCTCTAGAACAGCTGTCAACTTCAATGCTGGTTGCAAAACAGCAGTATCAAACATTGTGATGGCCATTGCAGTGATGATAACTCTTCTATTCTTGACCCTTCTCTTCTTCTACACTCCCCTTCCACTACTGTCCTCTATCATAATTTCCGCCATGCTTAAATTGTTTGACGTCCCAGCAGCTTATCACCTTTGGAAGGTGGACAAAATTGACTTCTTAGTCTGCATAGGAACCTGTGTTGGAGTTGTCTTTGGAGGCTTTGAAATTGGTCTCACTGTAGGGGTATGTTAGGCTAATAATTTTCACTAATTCTTGTAAGGTCAATATCAGGCCTATCTAATTTACTGAAAACAAATCAAATCTTCCATTGTAGGTTACCGTTTCTCTGGTGAGATTGATATTACACGTCTCAAGGCCTCATACGGTAGTCCTTGGGAATATTCCAAACACCACAGTTTACAGAAACATAGAACAGTACCCAGATGCTGCCAGGGTTCCAGGAATTCTCATTCTTCGCATTGATGCTCCAATCTATTTTGCCAATTCGAGCTACTTGAGAGAAAGGTCATTTATCTCAGTTTAGACCACCAAATTGAAAGATTTTTATATGAGTTTTCTTGAATTTTACCGCGCCCTTTTCTATTGATGGTTTAATTATGTTTTCATGTAACCCAGGATAACTAGATGGATCGACGATGAAGAGGAGCATTTAACCGAGCTGAAGGAAGACACTTTGCAATACATTATTCTGGATATGGCCCGTACGTTTTGAATTTTTTTACAAAAAACATTTAAGAACTTTGTCTGTGATGGCTTCTCCATGAACAAGGACGGGCCCGCGGACCCGTATGGCGAAAAAAAAAATGAAATTAAGTCGATCATATACTTACCGTTTTAATTTATCTTATCTATATCCATACAGCTGATACCAGCGGAATCAAAATGCTGGAGGAGCTCAAGAATGAAGATTTTAATTTTTAAATTTTATTTGCCGCCGTCGGGAGAGCGAAGTGCGAAGGAGGGAGGCCCGAAGTCGGGTTGCGCACGGACCGAGGTGCGCAGTCGGGTTGCACATGGATCGAGGTGCAAAGACGGGTTGCGTTGGTCAAAGGCAACGAAGTCCGACTTCGCTGCGAAGTTGGGAGGACAGCTCCAGACTTAGCCAAATTTTTGCCTTGCAGACTTTTGTTGTCCGGAGGCTTGCGCGGCTACGGCATTGGTTTCCCTGGATTAGTGAGAACTGTATGGGAGGAGAGAAACTCCGAATCTAAATACAATATTTTAGATCTGAGCTCAAACTTATAGAACCCGAAAGAAATCGCACTGAGGCGATTTGTACAGAGAACAACAGCAGATTTTAGCACACAGAGATAACTCCAAACCCTACATATGCCTTAAACAACAGGAAATTTTATTCATATAAGACGAGGGTTACAAAAGTCCTCAACTGAGGAAAACTAACATCTGCAAGCTAAAGCTATAGGATAAACTTAGACGGAAAACAAATGTCGAGTCTGCTTCTCGGACATTAAACAGATGAGCCACACTGCTCACTGAAACGATCTCGTCTCCTACTCTGCTGTTTCTCCAAATTTCCTCTCGCTCTCCTCTCTTTCTCCGCTCTCTTTCCACACACATGTCTGAAGACCCGAACTGCCTTATATAGTCGTGGGGAGACGAAGATAGGGGTTGTCCTCTGACAGGTTTTGACAGACCCTCAACTAGGCTAACTAGCATTAAATCGTCGAACTGACATTAACTTCTGCGGTGATCGAATCTGTCAGACGTCAAATCTATCAAAGGGTAGGTGCGACGTCATGTCAAACTTTTGTCGGGATCCCTGACTGCACGAGCATAGTCCGACTGAGGCGTGAAATCTGGGTTAATATTTCTAACACCCTCCTTTAAACCTAATTTCATGAGCGCTTTGACTCCAAGCTGCTCTCGTAATCTGCTGAAGTCTTCCTCCTTCAAAGGCTTCGTGAAAATATCTGCCAACTGCTCCTTGGATCTACAAAACTACAGTTGAATTTCTCTAGACTTCAACAACTCTCTGATGAAGTGATAACGAATATCGATGTGCTTCGTCCGGCCATTGAACACAGGATCCTTTGACAATGCGATGGCTGAATTGTTATCACAAAAAATTATTGTCGCGCCTTCCGAAGGATAGTTCAGTTCATTCAAAACTCTTCGTAACCAAACTGCCTGGCATGCGGCTGACGTGGCGGTGACATATTTTTCTTTGGATGTGGACAACGCAACGATGGGTTGTTTCTTGGACGCCCATGAGACTGTCCCTGATCCGATATGGAAAGCATATCCAGAGGTGCTCTTCTGATCATCGATACTACCAGCCCAGTCATTATCTATGAAGCCCATCAGTTCCAACTGGTCCTGTCTGGCATAAAATAGGCCATTGTTCCGCGTCCCATTGACATAGCGCAAGATCCTCTTGCCTACTTGCCAGTGCATGTCCTTCGAGTCTCCATGAAATGGCTGATCAGACCGACTCCGAACATCAGATCTGGCTGAGTTGCAGTCAAATACATTAGACTGCCAACTAGCCTCTTGAACAAGGTTGGATCTACATTCCTCCCTAAATCCATCTTGCTCAGCTTCAAACCTATGGCTATAGGTGTGATGGTAGGTTTACGGTCCTCCATCTTGAACCGCTTCAGGACATCCTTCGCATACTTGCCCTGAGAAATGAAGATGCCATCTACGAATTGGTCAAATTCAAAATACTTCATCAGCCCTAAGTCCGTCATCTCAAACTCCTTCTTCATGGTTGTTTTGAACTAGGCAAATAATGTTGTGTTGTTGCTAGTGTAAATTAAATCATCCACATATAGACAAACAATTATGATCTCACCTACATCATTTGTCTTCATGTACAAGGTGTGCTCATATGGGCATTTTATAAACCCATTTTGCTAAAAATAACTGTCAATTCGACTGTACCAATCCTGGGGCGCCTGCTTCAAACCGTACAAGGCCTTCTTTAGCTTCAGGAATTTGCCCTCTTGGCATTCAATTTTGTAACCTAGTGGTTGGTCTATGTAGACTTCCTCCTCCAACACTTCGTTGAGGAAGGTTGACTTGACATCCATCTGGTACATCTTCCAACCCTGTTGGGCTGCCAATGCCATGATCATCTTGACTGTGTCAAGTTGGGCTACAGACGCATAAACCTCATGGTAATCAATGTCTAACTTTTTTTTGTAGCCCTTTGCCACTAGTCTGGCCTTATGCTTGTCAACGTCTCCTTGGGTGTTGAACTTTGTCTTATACACCCACTTGACCCCAATGGTCTTCTTCCCTAATGGAAGATCTGTCAGTTGCCATGTATCATTCTTTTCATTGGCTTCAATCTCTTCATCCATTTCCTGCACCCACTTTTGATTCTGACTTGTGTCTTCAAACTCTACTAGATCAACTTCAGTAAAGAATGCAAAATCAGAGTTCTCTTCATCTACGTGGGTTTGGTTTGCCTCGTAGATTTCTTGTAAGCTCCTTGTTTTCACTGGCATCACCAGGTTCTGGATTCTACTTGCACGGGAGGCGACCAATATGCAGTGGATGTGCTACTGCTAGCACCGCTGCTGCTATTGGAGGTTGCAGGTGGCTACACACTTCCTTCTTCCAAGTCAACAAACTCTACTACTGCTGGCTCTAACCGGCTAGTCTCCGACTTCTAGTTTCAGGATTCATCTTAAAGAAACTTCACATCACGGTTGATGATGAGCTTCTTCGTCACAGGGTTGTACAACCTATATGCCTTCACCTACTCACTGTACCCTGTAAAAATGCACTTCTCAACTCTATCATCCAACTTCTGCTACTTTTCTTCTGGAACACGTGCATATGCAATGCACCCAAACATACGCAAGTGAGACACACTTGGCTTCACACCACTCCAAGCCTCTTGAGGGATTTTGTCCTTCATGCTTTTGGTGGGACATTTGTTCAATAGGTAGACTACACATGTTACAGCCTTTGCCCAAAATTTTTGGGGTAATCCATTCGCCTTCATCATGCCTCGTGCTATCTCCATGATGGTCCGGTTCTTCCTCTCAGCTATGCCATTCTACTGTGGCGTGTATCTGGTAGTGAATTGCCTTCGAATTCTGTGTTGCTTGCAGTATTTATGGAATTCATTGGAGATGTATTCACCTCCACCATCTGTCCTAAGAGTCTTGATCTGATATCCGCTTTGTTTCTCCACTAGAGCCTTGAACTCTTTGAAACTAGAAAATGCTTCTGACTTTAGCTTGATGGCATAGATCCACGTCTTTCGACTGAAGTCATCTATGAATGTTAAGAAGTATTTGTTGTCGGCAAACATGTTGGTCTGCATCGGACCACAAATGTCTGAGTGCACTAGCTCCAATGGTTGTAATGCTCTCTAAGACTTACCAGAAGGGAACGAATCCCTATGTTGTTTTTTGACTAAGCAGCCCTCACAAAATTGATTTTGCTACTCTATCAGGGGTAAACCCTTCACCATCTACTTCTTGTGTAGTTGATTCAAGCCACTGAAGTTCAGGTGACCAAATCTGAGATGCCATAGCCAGGTAGCATCTTTCATAACTGCACTCAAAGACATCAATGATTCATTCTGAATCTGCATCGAAAACATTTTATTCTTCATCATGGACACTATAGCAATCTACCCATGTGACTCGTCTCTGATGATGCAAGTTTTGTCTTTGAACTGCACCATATGTCCCTTCTACAAGAGTTGTCCAACGCTTAGCAGGTTATGCTTTAGGCCAAGCACATAGTAGACATCACAGATCTGCTTTTGTTTGTCATGCCTGGTGTAGATGAGGATCTTTCCTCTCCCCATTATAGGAACCTTGTTGTTGTTCCCCATCTTCATCTTAGAATGGACTATTTTATCCAATTGGGAGAACATCTCCTTATTCCCCATCATGTGGTTGTTGCACCCACTGTCTAAATACCAGACATTCTTATGGCACTCCTCTTCAATGTTGCAAGTCAACAACACATTTCCTCCTACCGCATTTTTAGTTTCATTTGTGTAATGGGCCTGTTGCTAGTTCTCCTTGGCCATCCATTTTCTGCACTATGAGATGTAATGGCCAAACTTCTTGCAAAAATAGCACTAGACCTTTGACATGTATTTCTTCTGACCAGATCTAGCTTGCTAATTTTTTGAACTACTTCCACCTTGTTGATGGAAATTACAGTTGGTCTCTCCTTCGCTAGGGTTTGACCGTCCTCCTTGCTTGTTGCCTTTCCCATGCCTGTCTCTGCCTCTTCCTTCGTGAGAACTGGAGGCGCCATGGTGGGAATCTTGTTTGTCATCGTCTCAAAATGAGACCTGAGCCCTAAATGCTTTCTCCAGAGAGGTCTGAGACAAATGGCTCAACCTCTATTCATGTGTCTACAATGAACCCATGAGCTTTTCTATTGAGAGGGTTGTCATATCTCTCGACTCTTCGATTGCTATCACAACCGAGTCAAACTTGGCAAGCAGACTTCTGAGAATTTTCTCCATAATTCTTTGGCTCTCCACATTTTCTCTGTTCAACCGCATCTGGTTGATAATGTCCATCGTCCGGGTGAAGAAATCACTCATGGACTTGGACTCACTCATTTGTAGATTTTCAAACTCCCTCTTGAGCATCTACAGCTTCACCAACTTTACCTTATTGGTGCCCTGGTACGAGCTGGCAAGAATCTCCTAGGCTTGCTTTGCCTTGGTGGTTGATGCGATCCATGGGAAGATCGACTCCTCAACCACTTGCATGATGTAGAAGAGGGCCTTCTGGTACTTCTTCATATTCTCTTTCAACAGGTCCTTATCTGCTTGAGAGAGGGCGACCAGTACTGTTGCATCTATCAGTTTTGAGTAGCCGTTCTCAACTAACTCCCACAACTCCTAAGATCCAAACATGATCTTCATCTGGATGCTCTAGTAATCATAATTATTTTCATTGAAGCACGGTATTTGTAACTGCAAGTTGTTGTTGCTAGAAGTCATTCTGCTTTGGTCTTCGCATCAAGGGATCAGTGGCTCTAATACCAATTTGAAGATTTAAATTTTTAAATTTTATTTTCCATCATCGAAAGAGAAGTGTGAAGTGCGAAGTGTGAAGTGCAAAGGAGGGATGACCCGATGTTCGGTTGCACATGGACTGAGGTGCGTAGTTGATTTGCACACGGATCAAGTTGCAAAGTCGGGTTGCACATGGACTGAGCTACGAAGTCAAGTTGCACATAGACTGAGGTGCAAAGTCGGGTTGCACATGGACCGAGGTGCAAAGTCGGGTTGCGCTGGTCAAAGGCAGTGAAGTCTGACTTCGCTGTGAAGTTGGGAGGACAGCTCCAGACTTAGCCAAATTTTTGCCTTGCAGACTTTTGTTGTCCGAAGGCTTACGCGGCTATGGTGTTGGTTTCCTTGGCTTGGCAAGAACTGTATGGGAGGAGAGAAACTTTGAATATAAATACGATATTTCAGATCTGAGCTCAAACTTATAAAACCTGAAAGAAATCGCACTGAGGCAATTTTTACAGAGAACAACAGCATATTTTAGCACATAGAGATAACTGCAAACCCTACAGATGCCTTAAACAACAGGAAATTTTATTCATATAAGACGAGGGTTACAAAAGTCCTCAACTGAGGAAAACTAACATCTGTAGGTTAAAGTCGTAGGATAAACTAAGATGGAAAAAAAATGTCGAGTCTGCTGCTCGAACATTAAACAGATGAGGCACACTACTCACTAAAATGATCTCATATCCTACTCTCTTGTTTCTCCAAATTTCCTCCCGTTCTCCTCTCTTTCTCCACTCACTTTTCACACATGTCTGAAGACCCGAACTACCTTATATAGTCGTGAGGAGAGGAAGATAGGAGTTGTCCTCTGACAGGTTATGACAGACCCTCAACTAAGGTTTCTGACCAATCGCTGAACTGACATTAAATTTTCGAATTGACATTAACTTCTGCAAGGATCAGATTTGTCAAACGTCACATCTGTAAGAGGGTAGGTTCGACATCATGTCAAACTTTTGCCGGGATCCCTGAAGTCCCTCCCGATAATATCCAAAAATGGGTTGTCTTGAGTATGAGATGAACATTACTATCATATTTTGGCACATGACACACATGGGTACTCTAGTGCATTTCTCCTTTCATATCAGAATATATATGCTTCTGATTTGTTTCTTTGAAGGGAGATGTTCTAGCACGAACCTCGGCAATAACTTGTTCATGAGGCGTGAAATCTGGGTTAATATTTCTAACAAAGAAAACGATTGAAATCTGGATTAATATTTCTAACAAAGAAAACGATTGAATTGAGGGAACTCCAGGTAACTATGACTTAAACAACATGTATTATCGTAGAATCCGGAATACAGATTGGATTATACTGACCTTGGGTGTTTCTTATTATATGATATTAAGCTTGTTTTGAGCAACCCTGGGCCGGATCTGATGGAGAAACTCCACAAGGAAAAATTTATCAAATTTCTGGGACGAGATTGGTTGTTTTTGACTGTTGCTGAGGGCGTGGTAGTCTGTAATTCGCTTTTACATGATCAAAACCTCATCAGCTCCAGAATTACCAATGGCATCAACGTGAATAATAATGCAACAGCGGTATGAACAAAAACATGTGAAAAGACAACAAGACCGTGGGTTTAACTTTAAACTAAGCTTCTGCTGAAAGTTGAGTCTCAGTTAGTAGGGCTATGCACCTTTTCTGTATCTAAATGCTTGCACTAACGTGCATATGTATACTGAAGGTTAGTTGCTAATAAAAATGCACAAGACGTCAGAGTTTTAGAGATAGCATTGCAGTGGACAATGTAAAAATGTTGGGAAACTTGGCCAAGGGTTCAAAATTTGTTGTATACGGTAGAAGTATTTCATGATTTATTCAGTATTATAATGCATTTTTTAATTCTTAGTAGTTTAAATTAAAGTGTGCTGAATGGAAGTGAAGGCCAACAATAGATCCAGTTACAATAGATCTAGTTAGTGGATTAGGTAAAAAGGTGTTTAAGTAAATGAGTGTTAAATTAGAGACTTTTGTTTTTTAATTAGAAAACAAAAGTTAGTTACAATGTAGAAATACTTTTGTACTAACAACTTGTTCACCTTATTTCAATATAATAGCCTTTATAATTAACCATATAAAAATAATTTTTTAATGTTAATAATAATTAATAATTATATTATGTTAAAATAATTATATGAAAAAATATAATATTATATTATTTATAAAATAATTATAATAATATGTTAGTATTAATAATTTTTTTTTTTTTTAAATTCTTTCATCAACATACTTATACTACGTTGTAGTTTAATAATTATAAACCTGAATTGATCTTCATATGTTTTGTAAGGTTTGGTTTTGAAGTGAAAGAAACAAGTATATTAAGTCCTAAATTAAATTTAGGACATATGAAAATGAAACTTTAATCAAATACTTCTGTTAAATCCAAATTTTCTTTGTATTGGTTTTCAACATGTTGTATTATTACTCTATTTAAATAACATAGACATAGATGTTTTATAAAAATATATTTGATTTTATATTTTTGAGATGTAAAACTACCAATAAAAATAAAACTAAATTTACAAATACAACAATAAATTTGAGATATATATGAATTATATGAAAATAATGATATTAGTATTTAATATTTTCTATATTAGTAGCTTAGTTTCATTTTAGGATCACTTGTAAATAAATAATTATTAGGGTTAAATTATCATTTTATATTTTTAATAGTTTATTTAAAAAAGAATTTTTAAACCAAAAACTCTCGTATTTGTATTGTAGTATATTTTAGATGAATCTATATATAACATATTATTATTATTAAATACTAATTAATATTATAGTAGGGTTAATAATACTGTATCTTTTTGCCTAGGTTTTTAATTTTGATCCTTATGATAGAAGTTGTTCAATCATGGAACTAGGATACCATTTATAATAGATTAACCTTCAAGATTCTTAGAAACATACTAGGGAACAATTTAAGTTACTTTTAAGGAGTAACATCATTAGTTGAGAATTAAAATGTATATCATTCTATCTTACAACTTCTAAAAAGATTGAATTTTTCCTAATGGAAATATGTTGGGGTATATATATAATAAATCTAACCATAGGTCCTTCTTCCTATACTCATGCTTTTTGAAAGGCTTGGTCAAAAATGGGATTGCAA
Source organism: Wollemia nobilis (assembly GCA_028583015.1). NCBI lineage: Eukaryota > Viridiplantae > Streptophyta > Pinopsida > Araucariales > Araucariaceae > Wollemia > Wollemia nobilis. The sequence continues at coordinate 59,291 of JAQPPZ010007213.1, read as the reverse complement.
CACTAGAGGAAAAGAATATATCAAGTTGGATAATTCCATCTAGAAAGCAAAAATTGATCCCTTTTCCTAATTGATTGTTTAAGTGTTGCACTACTGTAGACACCTAAAACACATCATGTTGAGGAGGCTATCCATATGACATATTTTTAGGCCATTTGACTCATTTTGGACCTTCCCAAGATCTAACAGTGGCTCTGACCACTCTCATAGGGGCAATCAATACTTTTTAGCCTAGTCCATCATACATAGGAGTAGCCTCAAGCGATCATTGGACCCTGTGATGGCCCCCCAAGTATGGCCACTCCACCATGGGATGAACTCACCTATAACAAATTTGAGCTCCCTAAGTCAATCCAAATAAGTTACAGGGATGTTGCACGTAACGCTTACCCCATGAGGAAGCTTCTAGAAGTGACACTTGGGATACATAATCCTAATTGAATCTTGATCTTGGCTTCCCTTGCAAGCTAAGATGGTCAATTGGGACATCTATAAAATATGTCCAAAAACTTTACAAAATATAGAGAATTGAGATCATCAATTATCTGTAATGAAGTTCTACTAATTTGAGTAACAAAAATATCATTCTCTCATAAGTGTTAAGGTGTTATCCAAATCTAGCCATGGAGATTGCATGCACATGGAGTTTTTAGGAGTTTGAAGGTCAAATCCCACCATTGTGCATCACAATTCACCTTGATTTGAGCTAATTTCCTATGATTCAATTGTGCTTCAAAGCACACGATCCTTGAACATCAATTTGATAGACAAATTGGATGCCACCACACATCAAACATGAAGAATAGACTCTCTGGTCAATGGTCGCTTTTCCTCGAAGTGACCCATAGGCACAGTCTTTGGACCCTCTGACAGCTAACAAAGCTAGTATTTGTACCCTATGATGGCCTCACAATAACATTTTATTTTCTATCTTTTCTAAAATTAGATTAGCTTTAGTAGCATTCAATTTGGTTTCTAACACAATTTAGCATATTTTCATTTAGTTTTACATGCATTTCTTTACTATTTTAAGCATTTTCTTTCCATTTGCAAATCTTGGAAATGGACCTCATATTGAGAGGTTCCACATTTTCTACTAATTCTTATAAGTGCTTTTGTGTATAGATATCATGTTTCCATAGGATCTAATCATCATAAATATCCTTTAATCTTTACATCATTAAGCAAAGGTTGCAAAGAAACCCTCCGTAATCAGTTTTGAGAGTGTAAAAACTTTGCAAATTACACCTTCCCCTTTAGGTTTTTGTATTTTAATTTGTATCAATTGGTGTAATCCTCTAAAAGGGATATTTTGTAACCTCTTGTAAATACAATACAACCCCTTCAAGGTCTAGAACACCTTCAGTACAACCCCACAAATTTACTTTTACTTGAACGATGTTCTAACAACCATCGCAGAGATAATTCTACACACGAGGGATCCGATAATTGAGATACCCCCACTAGTAGGATTCCTATGAGACCTACCATGACCAAGAAGAGGATCTTATCAAACCTCATCTATCACGTGTTACTTCTAGATAAGATTCACCCATTGAGGGGTCTAGCAGAGGGGTTGCACGCATTTGTGTACCCAACTAATCTACAATTCCATCTGAGCTTGGTGTAGAATACATGTCTTTTCTTGGTCGATATGGGGGAGCTACTCCTCCTAATAACATTTTTATGAGTCATAGGCTTAGTCACCTAGACATAAATTGACCTAATGCAGCTCGTAGATCACCTTCTCCCACTCACTCCTATTCTTAGGGTGGGTGCTATGAAGATTTAGTTCATCCTATCCATACGTGTGGAGAGTGTTCTACATGAAAATGATATACTCCTACGTCATCCTTACATGAGGAAAAAACCCCTAGGGTATATCATAGAGTCAATGCAGCTTCAATTGATTGAGGTAAGTAGATAGCTATCCCTACTACATGAACTAAAATCATCAAAACCCCTCATATTGAAATGAGAAGACATAGGCCACATACAGTGGATCGAATAGATCAGCTATATAGGCCCAACACTAGTCAAAGAGAGCAATTGATCCAATCCCAATTGGATTATTTACACCATGAGAGAGAATGTTTAGATCACGAGAATGTAGAACAATAGAGACTACATTGCAAAGGGTTATACGAGCATAGACTACGTGAGGAAATAATCCTAGAACAAATATTACATGAAGTGCAATAAAATAGGATAGCTCATGATGAGATTCCCATACCTAGTACTTACCAACAATAACTCAATATGAGGTGCAATGTGCAACACCAGGAGTTGTCATCTAGGCCAACTAATAACCGTTCTCTTTATGCTTCTATTCATCGGTATTGGATAAGATAGCACCAACTTCTAAATCAATCAGAGTATGAGGCTTATGAAGAGATTGAAGTAAAGGACTAAGAACAAACATATCTTGAGTCACTTTATGAGGATGTGGTAGATGATTACAATATGCCACCTCGATAAAATAGGAACCTTCCACCTCTACCTCTCAAAATGCCACTACAGGAGAATGAGATCTCATCTAAGACATAAATTCCTCACAGAGTGAATCTAATCATTGGATAAGCATGGAGTGGGTTATCAAAATACCACCTTACACAAATTATAAAATCAACCCCTAGAATCATCAGTGCATTTTCCCACTTACCCTAAGCATTTTAAAATACCTAAGCTAGACAAATTTAGAGGGGATGATGATGTGCAAGAACATGTCACAAGTTTCATGAACTTGTTTTTTTATCTCCAATAAAAGGATGCTTTGTTGTTAAAATAAATCATGATAACACTCTCTAACATAGCCTTAGAGTGGTATAACCAATTACCCAAACATAACATATTTAGCTTTGAATAGCTAGCAAACACCTATCTTGAATGCTTCTCCTTTGGAGTCAAGAACAAGGTAAACGTAATTGACTTGTTGAACTTACGATAAGTTGATGATGAGCAAATTATGAATTATAGAAATAGGTGGTGTAAGAAAATTTCCAAAATACCTTTCACCATGCCTATTTTAGAACTAACTTGAATGTTTACCAAGAGCTGCTGAAAACACATATTGCTTTTATTACAATTGCAGCAATATCAGACATTTGAATAGGCTTTGGTGCAAGCCAAAGTTATAGAGGAAATCAAGGTCCAGGAAGGAGACATAAAGGTCTATAAGAAATATTGGAACAAAAATCCCTATAATAATCATCATCAGGAGAAACCGGTGCCTATGAATCAGATTGTTTTAAACATTCCTAAAGTTGATAAAGTACAACAACAACCTAATTATCAGGCTCAACCCTCTTTTATGCAATATAAAAATAATTGCTAATGAAATCAAGGTTATGATAAGCAACGCCATCCTCCTCACATATACACGTAATTTCCTGAGTCTTTGGAATCACTTTTTAATAGACTATGTGAGGCTAATATGATTACATTACCTAAAATTTGCTTATTAAATCATGCTTTCCTAAATCCCAAGGGGTACATAGAGGACTTATATTGTTCTTATCATAGGTAAAACGTGTTATTCAAAAACCTAGTATAGAACATGCTTGATAAGAATCAATGACAAATTAATAACCCTCTCACTCCGAATAATAAAAATATGGGTATCTTCAAATATCCCTTGCCCACACACGAGGTCAAGGGTAATCAAATAGGATAGGTAAATGAGATACATATGGATCCACCCACACATGGGTTCATAGGTATGATAAACATTATAACACAAAATAGAAGGTACAACCAAGTTGAGCCACCTATGGCTCCCATTAGAATACCTTCTACACCCCAACAAGGGCCAATTCAAAACCCGTTGCTAGGTCCACCATTACAACTGGTGATTACCATTAGAAATAGGTTTACTTAGAGTCTAAAAATGGCCTCGACCAAGCTCTCTATCAATGAGCTTATTGTGCAATCCCCTAGACATAGGGAGGTGCTCATGGGGATTTTGAAAGCCATTTGAGCTTCAGTCCCAAGATCCTAATACATTCACTAACTTTATGGGGTATGTTCATAAGTGTAAAGATGTTGTAGTCATATTCTATGACCACAAAATTGAACAAGTACCAGCTAATGTAGTGGATCCTCCATTACACATAATCACTTATATCAATTGGATGCCTTACAAGTGAGTGTTGATCAATAAAGGATCATAAATTAACATCATAACAATGATAGATTTAGAATATTTGAGCCTTCCAATGTCACACATCACGACATCTACTTTCATATTGTGAGCATTCAATGATGCATTATACTCAACGGTTGGCACTATAGTATTGCCTATTCATGGGGGATTAAAAACCATTTCCATATTATACCATGTGTTGGAAGGAGTGATGCAATATAACATATTTCTTAGTCATCCCTAGATCCAAGACATGAAATGTGTCCCTTCTATTTTACATCAATGTATTAAATACGTTCATGAAGGATAAATTTATGTCATCCTATCAGATGATGAACCATTTAAGTACATCAATTAGGTTAATAATTCAAGGGAGTTTGTCTTACTATCAACACATCTAAACATCAAACCTAGTTCTCCCATTAATAGTTCAAAGCACACACCTAAAGTAGAACGTGTTGATCCATCCAACTCACCACCATCATCGTCACCTAAACGAGTAGCTAATTTTGATAAACCTTCATCATCTGATCCGAAGATCAAATAGAAGTTGATATCACTTATGGTCAATGATCCTAAATTCATACCCCACATTTCTATGGTAGATATTTTGATTCCTATGGAAGAGGATGAATTGCCTTACATGATGGATAATGTACCTCAATTTTCTTCACCTTCTTCATATACCATGTCATCTACACCTCAAGTGATTGTTCATCTAGTCAACCCCAAAATCACAAAATACTTGGTATAAAATGTAACTTTTACACCAATAATCGAGTCCATGCAACACATGGGGAGACTTCATGCTCCTCCCTTACCCATAGGAATTGTGGTACCCATAGGCATACCACCCAACTAGAAAAAAATCATATATAGGGGTTTTGACTCAGCCATAGGTCAATCTCAGGTGATCCATCATGACAATGAACCATTTACCTGTAATATCTACTATAACTCAAGCCCTAAGTTTGTTCTAAGATATTTTGACTGCTGCCATTGGAATGGTAGTAGTTTATTTATTTATTAATAGGGTATCATAAAACCCTATCTACAATAGTACCAGCTACCTACTGATAAGTTTGGTTTACGGTATTCCATTCGCATATCGGATGATTTATTGGTTAGTTCCCTAGAGAGTCTAAGTCTGGGTATTGAAGAAGATATTGATAAGAATTAATACATTTACCCTAAACCTTCTCATTTATGGAGGGATCATCAACCATTTACAATGGTCACCATAGAACCTACTGCAATATATCATGAGACCAATCTAGAAGAGGAATTTGAATCAGATGATATTCCTAAAAATGACTGGGTGGATGAAGATGATGAGTATGAGGATGAAATGGAAATGACATACTTATGTCCTACCTACGTTCATCGTATCAAAAACTATACATGAGATGTTGGGCCTACTAGACCCCCTATAGACATAGATAACATCTATCACAAGGTATCTCCTGCTCCACCTAATTAGAGACAGTTACTCTTACTTGAGGATCCAATTATCCTATCTACTCCTAGAGTGGACCCAGAGTTCCCAATGCCTCCTAAACCATATTTGGAGTATTTAGAGCAACCAATTACCGATAGGTCGTACCCCTATGGTTATGGATATCACAAACCATTCATCAACATAATTTCTATTGATTTAACCACACCCCTTTGTGATCCAAGTTATCCCTCAAATTTATTGCACCCTAACCTTGAGGTCATTGATTTTAATCGCATTTCATCACCACCATTTCTTGAGGAGTTCTTACCATGTGAAGAAACATTACAACCATTTCATTTTTCTCAAGGACATACTAAGGATGTCTATAATGTTGAGGTCAAATATAATATGATAGATCATCCAAACCCAGTGGATGACATCCACTTAATCCCTATGCCTCATCAACTTGAGGAGGGATATCACATGTCAATCGAGGATAATTTCTATGTGGATATCGAAACTAATCCTAACCATCCTAAGAAAGTCAAATTTGGATAAATTCTATCTCCTAAGGAGCATGTTGTCCTCATTCCTCTTTTGATAGAGAAGTTTAACATTTTTTCTTGGTTGTACAAAGTAGGGTTATGCGTAAGTGGTTGGCCCCAAAATGTATTTATAAAAATTTGGTGACTCAATTTTAAAATCCAGGCAAATAGTGTCGAAATGCATGTAAACCGTTCACTATTATTAGGGGCAATTTTGGAAATTTAAACTTAATTCTAAAATATTGGGGCAAATTGACCCCAAAAAATTTGCACCTAGAAATATTTGGCTAATAGACCCTCGTCAAGGGTACCAAATATTAGCCAATTCCAAATTTTGAAAATCTTAATTTTAGTCAATTTGGCAATAAATAGCCAGTATGCATAACCCTGGTACAAAGACATGTTGGGTCTTAATCCGAATTTGATTACACATAATGTGTCTTTAGACCCTACTATGAAATCGATTAAGCAAACGTTAAGAAATATGCACCCAACAATTGCCTTAGTGGTGAAGGATGAATTACAAAAGTTTTTGGATGTAGGGTTTATTCAGTCCATCGACTATTCAGAATGGATATCGAATATGGTACCTATAGGTAAACTTGATGGAAGGATCCGTATTTGCATGGATTTTAGAGATCTCAATAAGGCAATGCCCAAATATGCATTTCGGTTACTAAACATAGATGCTCTTGTAGACACAACTACAAGTCATGATATGTTATCCCTTATTGATGGATTTTCATGCTATAATCAGATGTGGATCAAACCCAAAGAACAACATAAAATAACCTTTACCACATCATGGGGAAATTTCTACTATAAATTTATGCCATTCAGTATTAAAAATATTGGTTCCACCTATTAGTCGAAAATGACATTTATTTTTCATGATTACATGCATAAGATACTAAATTATTACATAGATGATTTTATTGCCAAATCATTATTGTGTGAAGAGCATCCAGAAGTTTTGTGTAAATTTCTCAATCGTTTGATAGAGCATAATGTCAATTTGAATCCTAAAAAATGTATTTTTAGTGTCACATCAGAAAAACTCCTAGGATTCAGTCTCTAAACGAGGGATCGGAGTCGATCCTACAAAGGTCAAAGTGATTCTAGAAATGCTTCCCCCCACAAAAATCAAAGAGCTTCGCAGCTTACAAGGCAAAGTACCATCCATCAAGCACTTCATAGCACAGTTGTCTAAAAAAATTCAACCCATAAATTGACTACTACACAAGGGGGTCCCATTCAGTTGGGATGAAGAATGTCAAAAGGTCTTTGATGAGATCAAATAGTACCTAGTAATGCTACCAGTATTAGCTCCACCTAGACCAAGTGTGCCTTTCTTGCTATACATTTCAACTACAAACTTTGTTGTGGAAACTATGTTAGCCTACAAGAACAAAAAATATAGAGAACAAGCTATATATTACATTAGTTGCACCTTGGTCAGTTATGAGTTGAAGTATGCATTAGTTTAAAATCTTTGTTTAGTAGTTGTGTTTGCTACCAAAAAGCTATGCCACTACATGCTGAGTCATACCACGTATGTCATATAAAAAAAGAATACTTTTCGATACATGATGAGTCGCACGTATCATAACATGCGAACCACAAAGTGGATCATGTTATTGATGGAATTTGATCTAGAATATATTAGTTAAAAATCCATTAAAGGTCAAGTCATAGCTGATCAATTAGCAGACGTACATCTTTAGGATGATAACTCTCATGATAGAACTACCTGATGATGCAGTATTTGCACTATCTGAATTTCTTGAACTCGAAGAACCAGAAAATAAAGTAGACATGACTTTTTTCTTCGATGGTTCCAAGTGTGAGCAATGGGGTGGCACAAGGATTGTGTTTTTCATGCCACAAGGAGCTCCTATGCCCTTGTATTTTAAACTCAATTTCCCTTGCACCAAAAATAATGTTGAATATGAGGCTCTAATCTTGGGTCTCCAAAAAGCTATCACCATGAAAATTAAAAAGCTAAATATCTTTGGTGACTCCTTACTCATAGTAAACCAAGTGAAAGGAATTTATCAATGTATATGTACCATCTTGAATGCTTACAAAGAGCTTGTGGATACATTACTAGACCAACTAGAATGGTATGACATAGAGACAGTCCCTCATACATATAATCGATTCATAAACATAATGGCATATTTGGGATCATTAATACCTCAAAATATTTCCACTGATTTTACAACCATCCATGTTAAAATGCTCTCACAATTATCAATGTTGCACGAGGCTCCAAAAAACAAAAAATCATTCCACATGATTCATATAGAACCAAACCATGAGTGGTTCTATAAAGCATGAGACTTTTTGAAACAAGCATCTTGGGGGTCCTTGATATTGTAGTGTCCTTCAAAGAATAGCACTACCAATTCATCATAAGGTTGTTTCTAAATTTACATTTGTGCATAATGAATTGCAATAGGAACAAGTTGTTCAAACAGTTGAAGCTCAAGCTTATAAAGATTGGCTCATCCAATTAAAATATTACCTAAAACTTGGTAGTTTCCCTCAAGGATTGTCATATACCACAAAATAAGTATTTAAACAAAAAGTTACTAGGCATGTCTTGCTAGGAGAAATTATATATTGATGAAGCAATTATGGACTTCTCCTTCATTGTCTCAAGCCCCAAGAATCTACTTGAGAAATCTTGCAAGCTCATGATTGTACCTTTGATGTTCATTTCAACGACATGGCTATCATCAAGTGTATCCTAAAAATGGGCTATTATTGGGCAATGATGGAGAAGTATTGCTGCTCATATGTCAGGAAGTGTGTAAAGTGTCAACATCATGCTAATATCTCACACTTGCCATATCAAGACTTGCAATTGATTTAATCAGCTTGATATTTTTCTTAATGGGGATTTGATCTAATTGGGAATATCTCTTCTCCATATTCAAGCTATCACACATTCATTATAGTGATCACTGAGTACTTTACCAAATGGGTGAAAGCAATCCCTTTGACCACTATGATTGGAGCTTGTATTACAGATTTCATAATCCATAATATTATATATCATTTTGGTATTCCATCCAAAATCATATTGGATAACGAAAATTCATTTAAGAACAAATATGTGCGGGCTTTAACATACAAATATAACACTCAACACAAATTTGCAACACCATATTATCCATAAGCAAATGGGAAAGCAGAGGCCTTTACTAAAATTGTAGTTGTCATTTTGAAAAAAATTGTCAAGGAGAATCATAAGGATTGGCACCTTCAATTACCTCTAGCTTTATGGGCTTATAAAACTAGCATTTGGACGCCCACTAGGGCAACCCCATTTTTTCTAGTATATGTTACTAAGGCAATTATACCCTTGGGATTAGAAATTCTATCATTGTGATTCTTATTGAAAGAGTTCATCGATGATGACACATCATGACAAGCTCACCTTGATCAATTGACCCTTCTTGATGAACAATGAGTGAACACTCTCAAGAATCTATACATTTATCAAGATCATCTTAAATGAGCGTATAATACTAAAGTCCATCCAAGATACTTTAAATTTGGGGAAATTGTAATTAAAGAGAACCAACATAACTCAAACTTGTTGCCTCATCTAAGAGATACATTTATGACCAATTGGTTAGGTCCCTTCATCGTAACAGAGAAGATAGGACCCGGTACTTATCACCTAACTTTGCTAGAAGGTGTTGAAGAGCCCAAACCTCTCAACATTATTCATCTATGAGAATTTTATACTTAATTCATAAAACAATCAAAATCACAAAAGCAACAAAAAAATCATCAAAATTCCAAAAAAAAATCAGAAAACATAAAACACAAAAACAATACAAAACATCAAAAATACAAAAATATTTACATTATGATATCGTACATTTTCATCATATGAACTCATTAGTTGAATTGCATTAAGAAAATTCATCCATTGCATTTGCATTAGGATAGGTTGTATTTACATTCTTACGAATGACACCATGTCGGTATCTCAATCATGAAACCACACCTCATTATAATTCATATTTTTCTTGTGAGTAACTATATTTTTCAACACAATTTATGAGTTGCTATAAGGTTTATACTAGGGTTTTTCGGTTATTCAGACATCCCTAGATATATTTTCAAATTTTGTAGAAATTTATCTTGGATTTATAAGGTTAGGTCTAGTTTTGATAGTACCTTGCATACATCAAAATCCCAACAAAATGTTACACATTTAACAATCCGAGTATGAACAAGGAAGCATGACACTACAAAGTGGTCCTAGTCACTTTAAGTGAAAGGTTTTCCTTGCTCATATTATTATGTGCATGGTCTAGAATATTGATAATTAACAAAAGTACAAGCTCCTTCTATCCAAAAAATCCCTTTCTCTTCCACAAAATGAGCACATTCTTGAAGCAAAACAAATTAAATAGTGATTTTCATCACTACGCAAATCCCTTGCTCAAAACAAATATACAAAATAAACAATGTTTATCACCACTAAGCATGAGCAAGTATCCCAAATAATCAAAATAAAAGAAGGGAGTAACGAGATTGAATCCCTGGAATATTCAGTTTCTAAAATCAATGGGGTGATCTCCATTATAGCAATGGGTTGAATGAAATCTTCCTGGAAATGAAGTAACCTTATGCATAGCGATATCTCCATCACATTAGCGACCTTTTGTATAGATCAATTTCATCTTATGGATTAGCTAGCTTTAGGTGGCTTGTATTGCCTAGTAGTCTAGTATAATTATGTCCAAACTCAGGATCATGATGACAAGAGGGTGATCCTCATTACAACAATGGGTTGAATGAAACCTGCCTAGAAATGAGATAGTCTTATGTCTCATCTAATATATTCACTTTGCACACACAGGGATAGTGAATATCTAGGTCTTCTTAATGGGCTTGTATATTTCAAGAGTCTTGAATAGTCAGTATACAACTTTTGATCAATTAACTAGGGTGTTTGAGTCTCATGAAAAACCTCAAAAAATCCCCTCATAGCAACAAATCATCTCATCAAAAAATCATAATTTTTCTTATGAACTTTTGTTTATTAAGGGGTTTTCATAAAATAGGATAGATACCGGATGAATATTAACAATGACATTTAAATGTCCACTGACTATTTTATGTATATATTTTAGTTTACAAGAGCTTATAGGGAAAGCCCCTACATATCACATCATTTCATCTCATGTAAGGATGTATAAATAATTAATTCTTATGATAAGAGTTAACATTTTTATTCATGATTTGTATACATTATGTGGTGTCTATCACTAGTTTTTAAAACACAAATAGATTCATTCATTATATTTTAAATGATTAAATCATACAAGTACATTTGCATTAGACCATCCTCATGAAATTAATGTATTACATACACATTATATACACCATATCATATAACATAAATTAAATGCATAAATAAATGGAAAAAATCTAAACATGCATTTAACATTAACTACCACATCCACATAAGCATCCATAATAGTACATCCACACATCTAGATCATAGAATCTAATCATACATCAATAATCTAACTATTGCATATCGTTAGTACATCACATATGTAAAATTATACATCAATATATAAGCATTACATCTATCAATGCATCCATAAACATAAATCAAAATCATAACACATAATGAGCCATAAAAGGATATCATATATGTGTGTGTGTGAAAAATAAAGTACATCATGGTACACAAATTTTTGTAAGCTACAACTATGTAGGTCCTCAGACCTTACACTCAAAATAATGCTAATTACAAATTGATAAATCAAGTAGGGCCTGCACACCCAGAGTCACCTTCACCCCTAGCCTCATCTCTATGAGGCTACCTAGAGCCACTACCTACCCATATCTTTGATCGAGAAGCTGACATGTGACTAGGCCGCACTAATGACTACCCAAAATCCCTCTACCTACTTTGATGGGAGCCCCCTACTATAGATATCTCGTGTAGATTACCCCATGTAGCCTAAACCAAGTCTCCAGATCAATAATACATGATGCATTTGATCTATGTTTGGTTGTAGTATTATCTATGAGGCTTCATAGTCTCTTTATATTTATGTCTCCACCCAATGTTGCTAGCCCTTGAGTGGCTAGAGTGGAAGGTGTACCCTGACCTGTAGTCGCAGTTGCTACTTGAAGTCAAAGAACATCTCACTTCACTGTTCTAGCATACCTCTCAATAGTCTGAGTAGGAAACTATGTGTGTAGAGTATCCCTTTCAATAGTAAACCTATCCATATTAGTCTGGGCTATCCCTACCTAGAACTTGAGGAGAGCTCTCTCCTTAGCATACCCACACCATAGCTAATATCTAGCACTCAAATGACTAGGATCAATAGTGAGATAAGTGTCCCACTCTACTAACCACCCCTATGAATTCTGTAGCTACATCTATGTAGCCTATAGTTGTGCTCATAGTTGGTCCACCTCATCCTATGAGGCATCTGCATCACCCTCCTCCTCAACTTGGGATCCCTCTACCTATCTCATACCCTATCACCACTCACCCTCTATCTTGTGATGTATTCATCGCTCATCCTCTCTATCATCCTCCACTGCCATCATTGTAGTAGATTGCATCACAATCCTAGATCTAGAGTAGTAGATTGCATCACAATCCCATCCATTGTTAGTGCTTAATCTCATATAGCTCATCATACAGATAAACCAATAATGTATTACCCCATACCATAATAATTGGTTTCTTCTAATCGCACTCCAATAAGTCTTGCAACATTTCCAAGAAGTTCCAATGGAACCTCACTCTTGAGGAGTCATGAAGTAGTATATTGGAGATAATGTACATAGAAACATCCTCCACCTAGAGAATATATGCTTCTTGTAACACCCACTAAATGGGACCTCATCATGGTCTATATCTATCAACATCTGATTTACCTTGGTGCTCAAAATCCATTGTAAAACCCTTGATCTATCTCAAATAGGAGAAGAAGAAATGGCTAGTCCCTGAATAGGGATCCTATAAATCTTGTACACATCCTCCAATGTGATAGTCATCTCACTAATCAGGATATGGAATGTGTTGGTCTTGTTGTCCCAACGATGAGCCAAGGTTGTAAGATATGCCTAATATGTCATCACTAGGGGTAGACGCACAACCTATTTGAGGTCGATTTCCCCAAAATATACCCAATCATTGACATCGATATCTTGTTGCAACTTTGTAAATAAGATAGGATCCCTAGCCCAAGTTGTCAAATTTTGATGCCCAATAGCACACAATGATCAAAAAAATCAATCAAAATCTAAAAGCAACAAAAAAAACAATCAAAATCCAGAAACATAAAAAAAATCAATCAAAATCCAAAAAAATAAAAAAAAACCAACAAAGAACCAAAAATAAAATCAAAAATAAAAAAATTTCCCTAAGGTCGGGAGGTTGCATTAGGCCCCGATGGTCGCCAAGTGTGATCTCTAAACCCCAAGACAGCCACCCCAACGGTCAAAATTTTGACCGTTGGAGTTCAAATATGGCCATCACACCTCCTGATGGCCCTCTTCCCACAAAAGGGGAGCCACTCTTGTCCAAGATGACCCCGGAGTGGCACCTACATAGGGTACTTTTCCCTCCTAAAAATACCAAAAATTAAAGCTAACCTACCCTTAATCTGGCCTAATCTACATTCCTAAGGTCATAAGGTCCATATTCATCACAAAATGTAAAACTAAAAAAAAAATCAAGTAAACAAAATCTCATAAGCACCTCGTACCTAGTTATTTACCCTATACACTTAGCAATTGTAGTGACTTTCTATCCATGCAATACAATAAGATGATTAAATTATCATAAGGCCATTTGAACCAAGTTATTAATCAATGAATCAAAATGTCTTCACTTCAATCCCCAAGAAGGCCATGCAGATAGATTGCTCCATGGTAACAAGGCATATGTTTCATTCTTCTATGAAATTTCATCAAATCATCGAACATAGCGATTCACCTCAATATTTAATTGAATTGCTCTCATCTTGATTTCATAAGAACACCATGTGGTTGTATTGCTCCATGGGATAGAGATATACAATTACTTATAATGGTTGAAATCATAGTTGTCGTGTATACATGGGTGTCGTGTTAGACTTTGACTACTCTTTAGTTCATTCAATCTAGTGTCACCCTTCGCTAACAAGTTTTGTACATTCTTATTATGGTCCTTTAGGCTGGTTCAACTTCTCTCATACATCACTCACAATAGGTCATATATTAACCAATTTTGAGTATAGGGAAGAGGACATCTGGAGTAGATATCACCATCTAACGAACAGTATCCCCTGCTCGTTCTATCGCCTGCATGGTCAACATACGACCTGGGATAAACAAAGGGATCAAGCATAAGTAAAAATAAAATATTGGGTAGAAAAGAAACGTCATCGCCCATACAAAAGAGCACCATCGAAAAAAAAAGGAAAGAAAAGAGCACCACCACTATCAGTAGGTCAACACTAGAAGAGGGGTAGAAAACAAAAGGTAATGCCTCTTGATATCACTCATGTTGTGCTTATCACATTTGGTCCTTAGGTCCAAAATACCACCATGGGATGATTTCCATCGCTATAAATAGGCTCCAAGATCCTACCTAGTAGTGGAATAGTCTTACTGGTGGCAACATATTTGTCACATTAGCATCTTGCTTTTGTATAGATCATTATTGCGAATAGATGAGCTAGCTATTTCGGTCGTGTCTACAACAGGTTAATCCTACCGCCCTCAAAATGGATAAATGAACCTCACACATTCATACACATAGGTCTATGACAGACTTTGAACTAGCCCGATTATGTTATAAGTTGCCACAAACGCTTGTATAGCTTAGGGTTTGAGATTGGATCATCACAACTATGTTGGTCAAAGCCATTACACATGCCTTACATTATCCAACTTTTCTAAAATCATGGAATGGATCACATCCACATAGGTCAATGCAATGATACAAGAGCTTCCTTGGCATATTTTAGTAAGTCTATACATGCATCCATGCATCTATGTCATACACACTTAGTACAAATTTTAGCTAGGCATTTATCCTATATGAATTTCCAAATCGAATCACATAATTGTATTCCCCTACATGCATTTCAATTCCAAACCAAATTACAGAAATACATTCACCATACATGCATTCAATACAAAATTACATTTGATATTATCTCATATTACTCTACAATTCATGCATACTATAGAACGATAATAGATCCAAACCATGTCACAGATGTATCTCTATTTATCATACATACCTACAAACTATGTTACGCTAATCTATGCAAACATAACAAGAACACATCATGTATATACATAATATCCGAAGTCCAAATGTATATATATATATATATATATCGTCATTAAAAAATGCCATAAGGCTATAATATGGAACCATACCCATCATCATATAGCATCCAAAATTCCTATAGGCTACATCATCCATAGACATCCTATATACCACCACGAGTCTCCCCACGGCCTTCATGGCTCACTCGCCTCTCCACAGCCCAGCTTGACTTGGCCTGGGAACTCTATAATCAAAACCACGATAGTTTGGTCTTGTACCTCCATCCTAACATCCACATGGCCTACTATAGTAGCATTATGTTGGCTCTGATGTGAAGGTACCTGCACTCGTGACTATGTCCTCAACTATGATACCACCTAATCATAATCAAGTAGTGGTATCCCATGGACATTCAAATAACTCTCACACATGAATTTCTTGGTGGTCTCCATAGCCAGATGATCAGTCAACCTCCCAATCGCCTCTCCCTGCCTTGCCATCTCGGCCCTCAACTGCTCTACCTTAGTCTCCAACTGTTATACTCTATCCCATAGCACCTGTGCCTCCCCCTCTCCACCCTGCCCCATAGAGAGATTAATAGGAGCCTTCTATGCCATCTCAAAAAATGCACCAATATCAATGGTGTCATCAATGTCACCCACAACAGTAGCCTCACCTTACCCCTCCTCTTCTCCAACAACCTACCCCATATCCACATCAACACCCGTCGATACCTGATCCACCCTCACATCTTGGGTTCTTGATCCACCACCCAAGTGACATCATGATCATTGTAGAGGAACCTCCTCCTCATCCCTAGGTCTCCTACCAGTCCTCCCCTTTGGTGGAGGTGCTCTAGCATCATATGCCACCCATCGATTAATCACACCTCTGCTAGGCTTCCAAATTTGACATGCCCACCAGGCATCAAACTCTATAGTAGTCCTCGCATCCTTCACATCCAAAATATCCATAGGAGGATCCCTCTCCCCAGCCCAAGGCAACACCATAGGCCATTCTCCTTTTTCACCCTACCACTTGAAGTAAATTACAGGAGCCCCAAGGGCATCCTGTTACAAGCCAAACTAATGCCTCACTTGATCAAACTAAAAATAATCGATCTATCGAGTATATCTCCCTACTATCCACCGACCCTATCTAATGGCTCATAGCTGCTCCTCATTCTTATCCCACCTTAAACCACCCAACCAAGGTCTCCACTTAATATCATCAGGAATCGCATCTCCAAACTTACCCCTCCAAAATAGCTAGTCACCCTCATGTGGCCTCTTGATACCCTACTCAGCCGTTGTGCTCCATATCAAAGCATAGGGTAAATACTCCTTGCCCTCTATATGCACAGGACATAGCAATAGATATGGCCTCTCAATAGCTATGTGTTCCCATGCCCATACCTAAAGCAAGGGAATCACTCTCAACCCTATCCTCCTACCACAAACAACATCATGCAACTCTCGATACAATTGGGTCAACAAAGAAGGTGCCCAAGATAACACAACCCTATGCTCAACAATATCATTCACCAAGTCGAGAATATTCTAGGTAAATAGAACCTCAAAACTATCAGGTAGTGCATATGTGGAGATCATCATCATGGTTATGCACTATCGATCGTATATCTTCTTCTACAACCACAACCACTCATAATCTATCTTCGAAATATGTATGGACAAAACTTATTAATTTAACACGTACTTCAAGAAAAAATAGTTCCCAATTCACATGACAAAACATATCAAAATAACAATCGCATATTTGGATACCCATTTTGTCCTTTCATGGCAAAATTTCAAACATATGTGACAAACAGTACATATTGGTCTCCCAACAACCAATAATAGAATCAATTACACATCCACTATGACGTGAAATCCAAAACATGATCAATTCATTCAACATACAAAAACACAACACTTTTTTGTATACCCATTTGCCAACTTCGTGGTAAAATTTTTGACAAGTTTCAAACACAACACACAGATCAATAACAAGTTCGTAATCAAATTTATCATACATACACCAAGACTGAACATACATCAGATGGCATAATTAAAAAATAATAGTCATATTTTTGGATACCCATTTTCCCATTTAGAGGTGAAAGTTTGAACAGATGTTGAATACAGTCTAAATTGGACCCCCTACAGTTCATTTTTAGTTTAACATCATTCGCACCGTGGCACGCAAATCAAAGGTCAGCCAAATGAAGTCCTCCATAAAAAAAAATAATAATTTTGGACACCCATTTTACCCTTTTACAATCAAAGTTTCATCAGTTTCCAAAAAAATTTACCTCTAACATGTCAAATCTAAACATTTTAGGTTTTATAAGTTACACCTAAATACGACAAAATCTGAAATCACATCAAATGAAATCAAAAAATATAATAGTAGCAAAATTGGATACCCATTTCCCACTTTAGAAAAAAAAATTCAAAAACATATCAATGTCAGTACACTGTTACTTCACAAACTGACGGTCAAACCTCACACCTACTCTACCCTTCACCCGATCAAATTAGTGTCAAAACAAATCTAATACAAAAACCGATTGCACTTTTGGATACCCATTTTGCTTGTTTATCATTTTGTATTCAAATTTCAATTCAAAATTGCAAAAAAATTAAATTTGGATGAAAACCTCCCTCCCCCTCATTCATATTTCCCTAGAAAAATAAAGTAGAAGTGAAACAAAGCAAAAGATCTCTTACCAGTGGGTCCCCATGCCTACTTCCAACCACTCTACATCCTCTCATCATCGTTTCTCTCAAATACATCCCTTTTGCTCCTTTCGTGCCATCGAATGCCTCCACAAATCACTTCCCAACGTCGTGCACCGTCAAAATGAACCCCTCCCATGCAAACTAGGGCTTAAATATACCTTATCCACTGATTTACGGGGTAAGGGGTGAACTGAACCCAATTTGCCCCCCGGGTGGTGATTTAGGTTAAAATCGCCCCCCGAGTGGTGAATTCAACGAAAACACCCCAAAATCACCCAAACTCCCCACAAAACACTAGGAAAGCAGGCACATGTCCTATAAACCCCTAGGAATCTTCCAAAGCATTCTCCTAATTTGTTTTTTGTTTATTTTTTTTCTGCAATCATATTCATCATGAATTTGTATGTTATCAATTGCTTCATCATCAAATCACCATATTTCATTCACCTCATTTTTGATTCCTCGTTTGAGGGTGTATTCATATCCAAAGTCAGCTTTGCATGCAACTACGACATCGACAATATAAAAGCACGGTCAACACATTTGTCTACAAATTTTTTTGCTGAAGATTATCATATGAAATAATATCAATTCCAAACAGACATGGGTTACATCATGAGAGCTATGTGCTTCAACGGATAAGTCAATCTATCATCCTTTTACATCAAGTACATGATGGATGATACATTTAGCGTAATCCTAGCGTAATATTTGGAAAAGGAATTCATGACCACATTGATCTGGTCACGTTTGAATAATCCAAATGTTAACTAACTCAAATTTTTTGACTCTTGTCACCATGATCTCATCAATCAATCAACAACAAAGATTTAGTTAGGCTTTTTTCCTAATAATACCTTTGATTGGATCTCATTCTTTCTCTTCTTTCCCTTGGACATCTAGTTAATGTTGTATGGTCACTCTTCGAGCAGCTACATACCTTTGATTGCATTCCATTCCCCTTATATCATTTTTCCTTCTACACAAGCCCTTCATATTTTTGTATTAAATTGTGTTCCACACAGTATAGTACAAAAAGGGGTAAATGTAGACACCCAAAAGTCGCACATTGCTATACCTATGTACTTGTAGATCATTTTAGACACTTTTAGGTTTACATAGACCATCCTAGACATCCCTAGTCCATTGTAGACCAGTGTAGACTATTTTAGATCCTCCTAGACATGCGTAGATTGTTGTAGTCATTCTTAGTCATACGTAGACAACCGTAGTCATGCGTAGTCGTGTATAGATCGCCATATATTGTCATAGCATCATGTAGACTCCCATATACCACTCCATAAAAGTTTAGGTCCTAAACCCTCATAAGCCTATAGGATTACATTCCATGCACTAGGATACCCTTTGAAAACATATTTACACTCAATTGAGGCCCCCACATGGTATTAGTTGACCAAAAAAATTAACAAGTCAATACCTAAAGTCTAATTTAATGTTGACTTCACTTAAGTCACCTTTTGAGGGCAAAATTCATTAAAAGAACCCTTAATCTTGATTAGAACTAATTACATCCTCCCACATGTGTGAAATTAGGGTTTGTTGAGATATTTCTTTAATCATGTCCTAAATTGACTTAAGACCTCCTAATCAGGATTAGCCTTAATCCATCCTCACACATGTGTGAGGATGGGATATTTCTCATAAAGAAAGTGATGTTGCCACATTGCATTTCCTAACCTAACCCTAGTCATAATTCAACCTAGGTTTATTCTATCTAATCCCCCTCCCCCCCGTGCACCTTCCTATTTCTTATAAATATTGGTTCCTAAACCCCTAATTAGAGATCTCACCAAAAATCAAAAAAACATGGAAACTCTACTAAAATGGAGAGTAAGGATTAAGCAGTCTATTTACGTAGCATACAGTTAGATTCTGATAGTGCACAAAGGCACCCAATCTACCTTAGAACCAATCCACCAAAGGTATTTTTTTGAATAAGTATCACAGCTCAGATCGCCCCTTGCCCCACTAATATGGCCTCAATTCACCCCCCGGGTGGTGAATTGGGTCCATTGACCCCAAATCATTCCAAATTTGGGAGGTAAGCTCTGTTTTACCATTTTACAAGCTTTTGCATAATTAATTTTAGTTTTTATTATGATTCTACAGTCGATTTGCCTTTCTAAACATGGGGCCTGACTAGGAGCAAAATTTATTTGGAACATGCTTAAAAACAATCAAGCATAGCAGTGCATACTAGTCAGCAAGTATGTAAATAATCAAATAGGTATTCAAATGCTCAAACATATAGATAAACTTCCCAAAGCCTCGTTGGTTTGGAAACATATAGTGGCTCCAAAGAGCATAATAGAGGATAAAATTTCTTGGCTACCATGAGATGGTAAGTTAATTAATCTATGGGAGGACCCGATCCTAGGAAATCCACCATTAAGAGAGATAACTCCAATCAAATTACATAATCACTTGGAAAATCAAAGAATATTTAAGTTAAGTGACTTGTTTTATTGGACCTCAAAAACTTTGAACTAGATCTCCCCTCCAATTCCATCTCAACTTCAAGGAGAATGGGATTATTTTGAGTCTCACATGGTGAAAATTAGACCTCTTCATCCCAAAATTCCATACAAACTTATTTGGGGTAGCATCAATAGTAATGGGGAATACTCAGTGCATCTAGGAGTCCAACATCGGCAAATTGGGCCTACCAACAAAAAACTATCGATATTGTGGAAAGTTAGAGCACCACCTGAACGACAAGTATTCAGCTGGATAGTTTCTCAAAATAAAATCTTAACAGGTGATAATATGCAAAAGATGGGTATAGCAGGGCCTCATGTTTTTTACAGGTGCAGACAGTGAAACAATTTTTCATCTTTTGTTTGAATGCCCAAAGGCAATTTCAATCTGGTTAGGAATAATTAGAATTCTTGGCATTTCCTACTTTGGAAGGTTAACCATAAACAAATTTTTTACCATGTGGAACAAAGAATATAAAGGTAAACTAACAGGTAAGCCCATCCTAAAATATCTGTGGAGATCCATACCATATTTTGTCATCTGGCACATCTGGTTGGATAGAAATCAGAGGATTTTTGAAGGAAAAGGTAAGGACAATAAAATTCTAATAGGAAGGATAAAATAAGAATTAATCCTAAATTTTAAATCTAGTTTTTGTCAGCAATAGTATGAAGAATATTGTCAGCCACATAAAGAAGAATTATATACAAAATTAATCTCCAAGCTTTCCTGACACACGAAGGATGCAAAGCAAATAATTCTTTGTCTGACATATGTTTTCTAGCACTCTTCTTTGATGGTGCCTCCAAATCCAACCCTAGTAAAGCAATGACAAGGAGACTAGTTCTTACAAGACCTTATGAGATCCTACTTAAATCCATTATCAACTTGGGAACAACATCTAACAATGTGGCAGAGGCTGTTAGATGTGAAATCGGCTTAAAATTGGTGGCAAAGCAAGGAATCACTCAGGTCATAGTTTACGGGGATTCTAAACTGATAATAACAACTCTTGCCAAAAATAAAGATTTTAGATCTTTACAATTGAAGATTATTCAAGAAAAAATTAGACAACTTGGCACGATAATTGGCAAAATATCCTATCAACACATAAGGCCGGAATTCAACAAATAGGTTGACACACTAGTTAATCAGGCAATACATATAGCCCTTGGTTATTGCCGCCAAATCATCAAGAAGAAGAAGAGCAGGGGTGGTATGCAAGGATGACAAAGGCTCCAATAATGAGGTTCTTTTCTGTCTTCATATTCAGTTTTTTAGAATGATGTTCACTTTGAACTTTGATTAAAGAGTTTTGTACTTTTTTTTATTAAGTAAATAAATATTTTCTTTAAAAAAAAAAAGGCAAATCCCCCATCACATTAATCCCCTTTTGTAGGTCTTCCATAGGTAATTTTACATATTTGAAGAAGAGGAGCAGCAGAAAACAACAACCGGTGGTGGCACTCATTCCTTTATGTATTGTTGATGTTAGAAAGGAAAATGTATGTATTTGAAGAGTATATGGTATGTACTTTTGATGTTTGCGTGTATAGTCATATTTTTGGATGTATCTATTGTAATGATACCATATCAAGTGATTTCAATTAATCAATGGCATGTTAACAGTCACACAGATATATTAACCTAATATAAATAAGCAAACATGCAATGTGTATGGTGAATGCATTTCTAATTGAATATAGGTAGGCTATGCAAAATTATTGTTTGAATATGCATTAGATGACTATGCATGATTATTCTAATGATTTATTAATTGTACAATGTAGTAATAATATGAAGAGAACACTATTATTTTGTGAAACTAGCTGTGATGATTTACATTCCTTATTCCACATGCTTTGTATATTTAGAATAATTTCTAGAAATTCAAACACCATAGTTTGAGAAATCAAACTCATCTAATTATCAACTAATATTCAACAAAATCTTGACTATCCTAGCTAGGACTGAGCCTATCATGAAACAATGTGTGTGAAGTGATATTCAATTATCTATTTTGAATGAGGTTAGACTAACCAATTGTAAACTTAGCCAATAGAAGCTAGCTCATCCACAAGCATTCAGTGGTATGTACAAAAGAATGTTGCTAATGTGATAGAAATATAACCACTCGTAATTCATACTCCACTACTAGACAAATTTCTATAGCCCTAATGGAGGTTATCCCCATGATCCGTCAATGTTGCTCCACTGCAAACCAAGCATCTATAGCCCTTGTGGAGGTATCTAAAATACCTTAGGATACAAAGCATTCAATATTTTTGGTAATGTTTTTTTGTTCTTTTCTCATTTGAGGCTTTTGTACACTTTTCATTTGCTTGCTTTTGCTATTTTTGTATCTTGTCCTTGTCTATATCCTTTGGCTTGGATCATGCAAATGATAGGATGAGCAAGGAAAATAATTTTCTTTATGGTAAGGCTTACTCAAGGTGTTGTCCTCTCTATGATCAAAATTTTCTTATTGTTGGATGTGTGATTGGTCCATGAAAGAACTCAAGTCAGTTAGGGGAATATTTGAAGTGATTTTATAATTTGGTGATATATGATAAAGGTTGATTGAATCAAATAGAAATGGTTGAATGAAAGAAAAATATTTCCATTGACCAAGTAACCTAAAGAGAATATCGGACGTCACTATAGTTGTGCTAACTAGTGTATGCTTATCTCTTCTTCTTTATGTTTTTATAATTTTGGTGTTGTTTTTGTTGTTTGCAAGATGGTATGTGCATGTGTATGAGCTAATTGACATGATAAAAAATCATATGGATGTGGACCAATGTATGTGACCAATGTATCATTGATTAAGTAAGCCAGGAAAAATTGGTCAATGTGTATTTATTCATCTAAAGGTTTGACTAAGCCAACACATCAGGAATTTTATTGTATGTATGTGATGTTATGAGATTTTAAGGAAAATAAAATAGAAGGTAGATGGAAAAGAGGAAAATGAAATGCAATATACATCATTGATGGATGACTTTGGTTGTGTTTTTTTGTATTATTAATGTTATTATTTTTGTATTTTTATTGTTTTTGATATTTTTGTTATTTTTTATGTTGAATGTGTAAAATTTTGGGAACCTTCATGGGTAGGATTAGACAAGAAAGGTAATTTTCTATTTGGATAAAAGTCTATGCTAAAAGTGGAAAGTGAATTTTCTCTTTGGAGCAAGATCTTAGAACAAGAAAGTGAGTTTGCTCTTTGGAGGAAGATTTATGCTAAGAACGAAAAGTGAATTTTATCTTTGGAGCAAGATTTGAAAACAAAAAAATAAATTTTCTCTTTGGAGCAAGGTCTATGCTAAGACTAGAAAGTGAATTTGCTCTTTGGAGAAATATTTAAAAATAATAAAGTGAATATGTTTTTTGGAGCAAGATATATTCTAAGACTGAAAGTGAATTTGCACTTTGGAGCAAGATCTATTCTAAAACTAGAAAGTGAATTTACTCTTTGGAGCAAGATCTATACTAATATTAGAAAGTGAATTTGCTCTTTGGAGCAATATCTTAAAACAAGAAAGTGAATTTTCTCTTTGGAGCAAAATTTATGCTAAATCTGGAAAGTGAATTTGCTCTTTGCATCAAGATCTATACTAATATTGGAAAGTGAATCTGTTCTTTGGAGCAATATTTAAA
Source organism: Wollemia nobilis (assembly GCA_028583015.1). Lineage (NCBI taxonomy): Eukaryota > Viridiplantae > Streptophyta > Pinopsida > Araucariales > Araucariaceae > Wollemia > Wollemia nobilis. The sequence goes on along the minus strand of JAQPPZ010007213.1, from coordinate 34,939 downwards.
AATAAGAAAGTGAATTTTCTCTTTTAGCAAGATCAATTTATAGACAAGGAAGTGAATTTTCTCTTTAGATAAAGATTGATGTTTTTATAAGAAAGTGAATTTTCTCTTTGGATAAAGATCTATATGAAAATAAGAAAGTAGATTTGCTCTTTGGAGCAAGATCGATGGTAAAACTTGAAGGGAGATTTTGCTCTTTGGATCAAGATCTATGTGTAGATAAGAAAGTGGATTTTGCTCTTTGGAGAAATGGTTGATTATGATGGCAAGGTAAAGGGTGTAATCTTTAAAAAAGTGATGCAACCTTTTGAAATTGGCATTGGTTTAGGTTTGAGTCCCACTATGATCGCTAGAATTAACTACTAGGAAAATTATTATTTTGCAATTGATGGTGACAAGAGGTTACAAGAATATCTTTTTATAAATTTACCTTTTTGAGGCTATGAAATGGTTTCTTCCACAAGATAAGCCCTATTTGAATAGAAATGGTTAAACAACTACAAATGCTCTCCTTCTATTCCTCAATGTAAGTGGACTTCTTACTCATGGTCCACTATTAGCTATGTGACTCCTCTAAACCTACATAATCTACAAAAACTTGTTAGAACATTCTGGAGTCTATATAAATCAAGTACCTTGTAAAAATAGACTAAAACACTCCTAATCTAAGCTAAAACATGGTGAAAATGCATAAAATGACTAAAATTTTGCATAACAAGGATATTCACCTAGTTTTGTGAACTTTGGTAGAAATATAGTGTAGAAAAATTATCTTTTTTATAGATTCACACCCTAGGGTGTGAGAGCTTTGATTCATACCCTTTTGTATGAATATCATTATATTTTTCAAAAATTAAACTTGATATCGTAGAGGACATGTTGATACTATTGTAACTTCTAGTCCACACCAAGCCCCTCCTAAACCTATAAATTTCTCAACAACCTATAATAAGAAAGGGGATGTTGACAAATATATGTGGGTCTCCATGGGTATGGATACTGAGTGATGGTGAATGATGGTGTAGTGCACTTGATAGTCTAGGATAGTTTCAACAGAGTTTGGGTATGTAAATGGGTGTTGATGAAGATGGAGGAAATGACAATCTATTTATAGAATTTTATAAGGTTAGGGGGGTTAAATTATCTTGTGAGGTGTCCTATGAGGTGTCCCTTGAGGTATCCTATGAGGTGTCCCCTGAGGTGGCATAATATGGCATATCTCATAAAAGGATTAATGCTCAAATTTTTCAAATTGCATGTATGATGTTTAATGCCCAAGAGAATGTGAAGTTGAGCAAGGATTAAGTCCTAACTATAGTATGACTATCTATGAATTTAATGTTAACTTGAGTGAGGTGGAAGGTGACTCACCATGCCTCCTATGATGTGAAAGACAAAAGTCTTCAAAAATTATTTATGATGTTAAATGCACATGGGGATTTGAAATGGACAAAGGGTTAAGTCTAACTAGGGTTAAATTGATCCTAGGTTAGATGTTGACTTTTGGGTGAGGTGGAAGATAAGTCACCATGCCTCCCATGCTTTGAAACACATAGGTCTCCAAATACCATTTTTTTGGAAATTTGAGCTGTTTTATGTTGTTATTGATGTCACATTAATGTCACAAGGTAACATTGAGTTTTGATGACCAAAGCATTCATATTTCAAAGAGCATGGATATATACAAGGTTTTTGTGAAAACCAAGGCAAGTAAAATAAAAGGTTTTATTTAAAACCATGGATGGCAAATTTGAAATGGGTTTTTCTTAAAACCTAGGTTGGCTTTTCGTTTCGTCAAAAAAGGTGCCTCGGAGATGGAGATATTCAATTTTAAATATTTGGTTTAAATTTTAATATTTAAAATTTAATTTTAAATTTTAAAATTAAAATTACCTCAGCACCGACATCATCATCAAAAAGAAATTAATTTAAAAGCATCACCGATGTTTTCAAAATTAAAGGTAATTTGCATATAAATGAAAAGGCTTGTATTTCAAAAGCCTTGGAATCGAACGCAAAGGAGATAAGACAAAAAACGCCAAAATATTCATGTGGTAGCATGGTCCAATGGTGAGTGAGGTGAGTGCAAAGTTTATTGTTTACAAAAGAGATGAGGTTTGATTCCCATGGGTTAGTGTTTTGAGCAAGAGAATTGGCCCACATTTTTGTTGATGTGAGCAAGGGGAGAAGGACAAAAGTGCATTCTGCACTCTTCGCCCCATGAGAGCGCGTAGCTCGCGTGGTCTTTGTTGCCATGGTTGAGCATTGTTTGGGCAGAGACAAGGGTTTGATTCCCTCTAAGATGCAAGTAACATTTTTATTAATAAATTTTTTATTATTGCCTAATGTTAGAGGAATAAGATGATAAGGGTTGATTTGATTTTTTTTGGAAGGCAAGTTTAAAAGCACTTATAGAAAAGAAGATATTTCTGGTATTTTCCTTTTATAAAAGTATATCATATTATATATCATTGGAAATATTATTTCAAGGGCTATTTTACTAAATCATTTATAAGGAGACATAATGTGTACGTAGAGAGATATTTATATTTTTGTAAATGGGTTCAAAAGTGAATATTTTTGTGCTCTTTTTCAAAGTGTGTTGAGTGTGGCATATTTCCAAAGGGGTTTTTTCACTTCATAAAAGGTGTGGGTACATTATCCTATTGATTTTTTATGGTGGTTGATTTTTGAAATATCATTGAAGGGAAAATTATTGTTTGTGGTTTTCATTTTGAAAGTGATTGGTTGAATGCATCAAGGTTTTCTGAATTGAGAGTTGTGTTTAAAACCTTGTATTATAAGTATAGTGGTTGAGACCCATTGGTTGTGAAAGAACTTGAGTTAGAAAATAACATGAGTATCATTGTTATGCGAGATTTGTGGTTGAGAATTGTTGGAAAATTTTGAGTTTGTTGATATATACTTGGACCAAGTTTGTGTGAGAAAGAGTTGTCCCTTGTGATGATTGGTTGAGTTGAGCTAATTAAGCCTAGTCAAGTGATGTGTGAAGAGATTGTTCAAGTTCTATGAAATAAACTATTTCATAATTCTATTTTGATTTGATATTGAGGTTAGAACATATTGAGTCTCTAACAATTCTTTGTATGCTTCTATAATGCTTGAGTTGATTTGAGGTTGATTTGAATTGAGTTGAGGTTGATTTGAGTTGAGATTGATATTAGAACATATTGAGTCTCTAACAATTATCTTTATGCTTCTATGAGTTGAGTTAAGATTGATTTGAGTTGATTTGAGTTGAGAGTGAGATTATAACATATTGAGTCTCTAAAATTTCTCTTTATGCTTCTATGAAGTTGATTTGAGTTGAGATTGCCATTCATTTTTGAGTTCATTTTGAGTACTACTTGAGCATGATTGATTGAGCCTTTGATAAGGCCTTTGGGATAGATTTGTGGATAGTTTTGGGAAAGTTCTTGGTGAGATTGCTAGAGCATATTTGGGCAAGTTCTTGGTGAGCTTGCTAGAGCATATTTGGGCAAGTTCTTAATGAGCTTACTAGAGCATATTTGGGTAAGTTCTTTGTGAGATTGCTAGAGAAGATTGGAATAAGTTCTTAGTGAGCTTGTTGGAGAATATTTGGATAGATTCTATGTGAGCTTGTTATTCAGCATTGGACAAGTTTTGTGTGAGCTTGTTAAGAAGGTTCGGTGTGATCCTATTTATCAGGTTCTTAGTGAGCCTATTGATAGATATTTGGAGGTGATAGAGTACAAAGGATAGAGTCTCAGTGGATAGAGATCCAGCAGCAAACACAGTTGAAGACAGTTGTGAGTGAGGAGTCTTCAAGTGGAGAGAGGTCCACCAGTCAGTGCATCATAGAGATAGAGTCTTCTAGAATATCACATAGCGAGAGTATAAGGGTTAAGAGTTCTCCTTTGGACAAAGATCCATAAAAATTGTAATTGGGAGTGATTCCCAAAGATATTGATTGAGAAAGTTTTAGTAAAATATTTTCTCCGTGGAGTAACCCACATTGGGTGAACCATGTAAATTGTTGTGTCTCAATTGTGTGGTGACTTGTGCTCTTTCTTACTACTATTATCTAAGTTATTAATGCACACTGCTATATTTGGTTATTGTAGACATTAATTGATATTAGTTTGGAAAGAAAGTAAAAAGAGGTCTTATATTGTTTAGCCCCCCTTCAGTATAAGCTTTTGTTCTTTAATTGGTATCAGAGTGGGTTCCTTCAAAATGACTAACATCTTGAGGGTGGATTCTATAAGAACACAGATGCATTCACATAATGGATTGTCTTAAAATGAGGCTTCATTGTTTGATGGTAACAATTATGATTTCTAGAGCACTAGAATAAATAACTAATTGATATCACAAGGATATGAGGTATGGCAGATGGTTGAAAAAGAGTATAGGGTTGAAGGTGATCCCGAGGAAGAAAAGACTACCAAGAAATTTGTTGAGATAAATACAAGAGCAATGAATTGTATCTTGAGTGGGTTTCGTGAGACAAATTTTGCAAAGATCATGGTATGTACTTTAGCTAATGATATGTGGACCAAGTTACGGAATACTTATGAAGGAGATTCCAAGGTAAAGTTGGTAAAACTACAAACTCGTAGAAAAATATTTAAGAAATTGAAAATGGAAGATTTTGAAGATATTGCAAAGTTTTTACTTCGAGTTTATGAGATTACTAACACCATGAGAGGCCTAGGTTTTGAGATTAAAGAATCAAAAGTTACTCAAAAGGTTTTGAGATCACTTCCCATGAAATATGATTCTAAGGTTTTAGTAATATAAGAGACCATGGATATCAACAAGCGAACAATGGAAGAATTGTAAGGTACTCTCACATCTTATGAGATGAGGGTAAGTAAGCACCAGACTCCAATAAAAGATATTGCATTCAAGGCTTCAAAGAAAGAGAAATGGAAAATTTTAGAAACATATAGAGCTGTAGAAAATGATGAGGAAGCTAACTTCATCAAAAGGAATAAGGACTCAAGGAATTTCAAGGATATAAGGAAATTTAGATGCTACAAGTGTGGTGATCTTGGTCACTATGCATACAAGTATCCACATGAAGAAAATAGTGATGATGAAAAATAGGGTCAAAGAAGAAAAGAAGATGGAAAGCATAAGCATGACAAAGATGACAGATTCAAGCAAAATAGGTATGATAAGAAGAAAATTTTTTGTAAGGTAAATAAATCTTACTACATTTTAGAAGAAAGTTATAGATCAGATCATAGTGATAGAGACAAATCAAATGATGAAAAGGAAGAACATATATTCCTAGGAATAGAAGGTGAAAGAGAACAATGTTTTGTGTGTGGTCAAAGAGATCACAGATCAGGATATTGCAATGGTTTCAGTGATAGTGAATATGAGATGACACATCAAGGAAACAAGCATGATCAAAGAAATATTGAGAGTTTGTTTTCTATAGAATATTATAATGATCTTAGTGACAGTGAATATGAAGAAGGGTTTTTCTATGGAATAAGAGAAGTAGAAGAAGAACATTCACTCCAAATAGAAGAAGTTAAACAAGAGGATAATGTCTCAATTGATCTAAAGGAAGACTTCAATGTTATCCATGAGAAACTACAAGAGGTTAAGAAGAATCTAAAAGAATTCAAATGTTCCTTACATGAGAAGTTTGATCCATCACATGACTTAAAAGGTCGAGATATTTGCACTAAGAAGGAAACATGTATTTCAAAGGCTATAGAGATGGATGCCAAATTGCTACTTGACACAAATGAAGAGAAATAAGGGGAAGATTACAAAGCACCAAAGGTCCCATATTTCAGGTTTGGGGAATCACACTCAAAAGGAAAGGAAGTTCTAAAAGATGAAAGCAAAGAAGCACCTAAGATTTGTGAGGAAAGTTCCAAAGTTCATATGGCTCCAAATATTCAGTCTAGATCTTGTTTTGAGATAGGTGAATCAATTTCAAAAGGAAAAGAAACTCTTGAAGAGAAAAGCAAGGAAGAAATTAAGGAAGAAGATTCAGATGCTACAAAGAAGGTTCAAGGATGCAATGAACAAGTTGAAGATGATCATAGGGATAATAGTCAAGAAATGGATGAGGAAATAAGGCATGAACAAAGGGCTTTTCAAGGACATTGATTTTCTTGTAATGGATTTGGATACAAGGCTATACATTGCAGGGTCTATGGATCAAAGAAGTTTGATTTTTCTATAAGAAACTTCAAAGGAAGAAGAGCTTCACAATATAGGGTTCAAGAAAGAATTCGGGACATGGGCACCATCCAAAGGCTATAATATGAAGTGTTTTAATGGCAATAACTTTGGTCATATTGAAAAATGGTGCAGGACTCAATTCCAAATAGGTTCAAGGCAATAAGGTCAAACAGGTTCAAGCCAAGAAGGTCAAACAGGTTCTAGACAAGAATATCAAGTAATTCATCAAGAGAAGGATATCATAAAAACATGTAAGGAAGTTTATAGAGGAAATAATCAATGTAATATGGGAGTAAAGGTACTCCCACACCAAAATTAATCACCTCAAGAGAGAATGTGGTGAGGGGGCTATGCTTAAGATTCATATATTTTAGCCCCATATGTGTCCATTTTGCCATTGATGTCAAAGAGGGAGATATTTGAGTAAGGGGGAGAGCATTGAGTTAGGTGGAGTAGCCTCCAAAGAGAGTATTGAGTCATGGGGAGCAGAATCCAAAGAAAGCATTGAGTTAGGGGGAGCAGCCTCCAAAGATATTATTGAGTTAGGGGGAGCAACTTTGATTCTCAAAGATGGTTTTTGTAGTGATTGTGGTTTTTGCTTTAGAGGTGTTGCACTCAATGACAAAGGGGTATATTGTTGGAAATTTGAGTTGTTTTATGTTGTCATTGATTTCACATTAATTTCATAAGGTAACATTGAGTTTTGATGACCAAAGCATTCATATTTAGGAGAGCATGGATATATACAGGGTTTTTGTGAAAACCAAGGTAGGTAAAATAAAAGGTTTTATTTAAAACCATGGATGGCATATTTGAAATGGGTTTTTCTTAAAACCTATGTTGGCTTTTTGTTTCATCGAAAAAGGTGCCCTAGAGATGGAGATATTCAATTTTGAATATTTGGTTTAAATTTTAATATTTAAAATTTAATTTTAAATTTTAAAATTAAAATTACCTCAGCACCAATGTCATCATCAAAAAGAAATTAATTTAAAAGCGCCATCAACGTTTGCAAAATTAAAGGGAATTTACATATAAATGCAAAAGCATTTATTTGAAAATCCCTAGAATCGAATGCAGAGGAGATAATATGAAAAGCACCAAATTTTTCATGTGGTAGCCTGGTCCAACAACGAGTGAGGGGAGTGCAAAGGTTTTTGCTTACGAAATATATGAGGTTTGATTCCCATGGGTTAAATTTTTGAGCAAGAGAATTGGCCCATGTTTTTATTGACATGACCAAGGGGAGAAGGACAAAAGCGCATTTTGTGCTCTTCTTCCTATGCGAGCACGTAGTTCGCATGGTCTTTGGCGCCATGGTTGAGGATTGTTTGGGCAGAGGTGAGGGTTTGATTCTCTCTAAGAGGAAAGTAATGTTTTTGTTAATAAATTTTTTATTATTGCCTAATGTTGGAGGTATAAGGTGATGAGGGTTGATTTGATTTTTTTTAGAAGGCAAGTTTAAAATCACTTATAGAAAAGAAGATATTTCTGGTATTTTCCTTTTATAAAAGTATATCATATTATATATCATTCGAAATCTTATTTCAAGGGCTATTTTACTAAATCATTTATAAGGAGAAATAATGTGTACGTAGAGAGATATTTATATTTTTGTAAATGGGTTCAAAAGTGAATATTTTTGTGCTCTTTTTCAAAGTGTGTTGAGTGTGGCATATTTCCAAAGGGGTTTTTTCACTTCATAAAAGGTGTGGATACATTATCCTATTGATTTTTTATGGTGGTTGATTTTTGAAATATCATTGAAGGGAAAATTATTGTTTGTGGTTTCCATTTTGAAAGTGATTGGTTGAATGCATCAAGGTTTTCTGAATTGAGAGTTGTGTTTAAAACCTTGTGTTATAAGTATAGTGGTTGAGACCCATTGGTTGTGAAAGAACTTGAGTTAGAAAATAACATGAGTATCATTGTTATGTGAGATTTGTGGTTGAGAATTTTTGGAAACATTTGAGTTTGTTGATATATACTTGGACCAAGGTTGTGTGAGAAAGAGTTGTCCCTTGTGATGATTGGTTGAGTTGAGTTGATTGAGCCTAGTCAAGTGATGTGTGAAGAGATTGTTCAAGTTCTATGAAATAAACTATTTCATCATTATATTTTGATTTGATATTGAGGTTAGAACATATTGAGTCTCTAACAATTCTTTTTATGCTTCTATAAGACTTGAGTTGAGTTGAGGTTGACTTGAATTGAGTTGAGGTTGATTTGAGTTGAGATTGAGATTAGAACATATTGAGTCTCTAACAAATCACTTTATGCTTCTATGAGTTGAGTTAAGATTGATTTGAGTTGAGTTGAGTTGAGAGTGAGATTAGAACATATTGAGTCTTTAAAAATTCTCTTTATGCTTCTATGAAGTTGATTTGAGTTGATATTGCCATTCATTGTTGAGTTAATTTTGAGTACTACTTGAGCATGATTTATTGAGCCTTTGAGAATGCATTTGGGATAGTTTTGGGCCAATTATTCGTGAGCTTTCTAGAGAATATTTGGGTAATTTCTTGGTGATATTTCTAGAGCATATTTGGGCAAGTTCTTTGTGAGCTTGCTAGAGCAGATTTGGACAAGTTCTTAGTGATCTTGTTGGAGAAGATTTGGACAGGTTCTGTGTGAGATTTTTATTCAACATTGGACAAATTTTGTGTGAGCTTGTTAAGCAGGTTCTATGTGAGCCTATTGAGTAGTTTCTTAGTGAGCCTATTGATAGATCTTTAGATGTGATAGAGTAAAGAGGATAGAGTCTTAGTGGATAGAGATCCAACAACTAGCACATTTGAAGACAGATCTGAGTGAGGAGTCTTCAAGTAGATAGAGGTCCACTTGTCAGTGCAACAGAGAGATAAAGTCTTTTAGAAGATCACATAGCCAAAGTAGAAGGGGAAAGAGTTATCCTTTGGACAGATATCCATAAACATTATAATTGGGAGTGATTCCCAAAGATATTGATTGAGAAAGTTTTAGTAAAATATTTTCTCCGGGGAGTAACCCACATTGGGTGAACCATGTAAATTGTTGTGTCTCAATTGTGTGGTGACTTGTACTCTTGCTTACTATTGTTATATGAGTTATTAATACACATTTCTATATTTTGTTATTGCAATTAAATACATTAATTGATATTGATTTGGAAAGAAAGTAAAAAGTAATCTTATACTGTTTACCTCCCCTCCTAGTATAAGCTTGTGTTCTTCACATTTATGAGGTTTAATGCACATGGGGAGATGTATGGAGCAAGGGTAAAAGCTAACCCTAACTATTTTGACCATAGGTTATGTTTAGGTCAAGTGGGTGAGGTGGAGGCTAGGCTAATAAAGAGTAGACTAAGTGAGGTGGCCATGAGGTAGTTTGACCATGGTTAGGTTGATCATGGATTGGGTTTTACTATGAGGTGTATTTTAACCAATTTTAAGGATTAACCAAGGTTTAGACTAGAATTATGGTCGCATGGGAACCCAAGGTTAAATATAGGGAAGGCCTTAAGTGGCCAAAGAGGGATTATGAGTATGTAGCACATGAATAAACCTTATAATAAGTGAATATTTTTTTATGCTAATTTATGCAAATTTTGTGGGTTTTGCAAATTGATCAGATGATATGATAGGATGAAGGAAAATGTGTAATTCTTAGGTTTCTAAACTCCTCCATACATTTATGGATCATGGATCAAAAAATACTTATATCTTACACTTAATTTTTTGTATTAGGGTTTTGAGGTTCTATGGTGGTTTTTGGTATCTATAACACAAAGAAATACAACAAATGTCAATGGGATAGAAGAAATATAAAAAAACATAAAAGGTCATTTGGTTTAGGTCCCACTGTGATCACAAAAATAAGCTTAGAGAAAATATATTTTTTTTACAAAATATACCCCATGGACTAAAATAGGGGTCTTCCAAGGTGAAATCCCTCTTTCAGTGAATAGGTAAACAACACCAACGATATTCTATAAGCACATTAAGGGGAGTGTGCATATTGAATGTGGGCCGCCATTGGTTGTAGATGTCCTCTAAACCTACACAACTTAATAAAAAAGGTCAATAGTATTTGAGCATCTATCTTCATCAGACCCCTCATGATGAAAGATAAAAAACTAAAAAATATACCCTATTGCACTATAAAAGTACTATAAATGATTATAAAATTGATAATGAAATTGTTGGTTACCTGATTGAGGGTTTTCTATTGTATTTCTTGTTGAAATAGGTTCATGAAGTTTGACCATACCTCTCCTTGCGGTTGGATTTGTTCTAGTAAAAATTGAATTAAATTTGGTGGAAACCTTCTTCTAAATTTTAGGAATCTATCCTTCAAATTTGGTGGTAAGATCTATAAATTGTGTGTAAAATAATCCTGACTAGACCTATCCATGTGATCCACTTTGTGATAGTCAAAATAGAATAAAATTTTTATGGGACCTTCTACAGGTTATCAAGAATCCACTCTTCAAATTTGGTGGTTGTTGGAGTCTGGATGTGCAAGTTATTAGAAAAATAATTTAGATGTTGCTAGCTGAAATTGGTCCTTGAGGGGCACCATACCCCTGGGTTTAGTCTAGCTGACCAAACCTATCCATATAGTCAGATTTATGTGAACCAAACAAAGATTTTCTTTATCTTAAAGGTTCTTCTAGTGTTGTGGGAGCTCCTATTTGCATCAAGTAGTCTTATGTACCTATAACTAAGAGCAATTTATCATATAAAAGGGAATTCCAAGGGACAAATGTGGGCATCAATGGTGTTTGATAGAAATTGAGGATGTTAGTCTTACAATGACACTGAGAGGGGGGGGTGAATCAGTGTAGCTCTATAAACTTAAATTTACAGCTCTTAATATCGCAATAATTAAAACTTATTACTAGATACAGTAAGTATAACAAACGAGCATCACACAACACAAGATTTAACAAGGTTCACCAATGTGGCTACTCCTCAAATATTGACTGCTTGGACTACCATCCAAATACAACATTTGCAAAGCACCATCTTTACAATCAATTTACTAGCACCCACTGTAAGGAGCACCAACCCCTTATTTATCTGCACTAACAGAAAGGAGCACCAACCCCTGATGCCAAGCTGTAACCTGGACTTCAATTTGAATCTATAAGTTTGATAGTAAGATACCTTTGCTTTTGCAAGACCCTGACTGGTCTTCTTCACCTTTGTGTTCTCTGCACACTTTGCTCTCTCTATGCAATCACTTCGCACACTTTGTTTTGTTACAGTCAAACTTCATGATTGTCTTCTCACTTTTGCGCACTCTGATCTCTTTGTGAATTTTGTACTTAGCACAATTCGACACGACTTGCTCTTTATGCACAATGACCGTATTTCACACACATTCCACCATATCGTCAATTCTCCAAACAACCCTCCTTTTATAACATTATTTTTTATGATGAAAACCTTAATCTTAGTTGGCTGTAAATCCTAATCTTAGTCAGCTTTTATAACTTTAAACCCTAATTTTAGTTGGTTGTCATCGGCCTTCGTCGGCTTCAACTCAAGAAGATGTTCGGTTTATCCATCGCTTGATGATTTCATTCTAGACAGACCCTATAACTGCCATACTGACTTTTGATCACTCTTCGTATTTTAGTAGTATGAAATCACTCTGTAATTGCCCCTATAAATGCCATAGTGATGTCGGTCCACTGTCATACTTCTCATTTTAGTCGGGTTCTCCTTCTTGACTTGTGCATTTACAACCTATTATGAAATCATGACATTTCTGCCTTTGTAGCTTCTTTTGTTGTTGTTGCTATGAAAATACAACATATCGCGATATCGCGACACTTTCTCTATTCTTTTTTCATGATATCATGACATTTTTGCCTTCGTAGACTTCGTATTTTCTTTTGTCATGATATCACGACATTTTTGCCTCCGTATACTTTGTCTTTACTTTTGTCGTGATATCACGACACTTCTATTTCCATAGACTTCGACTTTGCTTTTCACATGATATCGTGACGCTTCTGCCTCCATAGTCTTCAACTTAGCTTTTGTCATGAAATCATGACACTTCTGCTTCTGTACTTAGCTTCTTTTCTTTTGTTGCAAAATCATGATACTTCTACCTTCAAAGTCTTCTTCTCTACTTTTGTCATGAAATTGTGATACTTCTGCTTTTGTAATTTAATTCTTTGCTTTTATCATGAAATCGTGACACTTCTTCCTTCGAAGTCTTCTTCTCTGCTTTTGTCATGAAATCATGACACTTCTGCTTTCGTACTTTACTTCTTTGCTTTTGTCATGAAATCGTGACACTTCTGCTTCCGAAGTCTTGCTTTCTACTTTTGTCGTGAAATAATGACAGTTCTGCTTTCATATGCTTCCTCTCTTTCTTTTGTCATGAAAATGTGACATGTCACGATATCACGATACTTTTCAAACTTACTTTCTCTCTCCTATTTTAGTTGCAAAAATGTGACATGTCGCAAAATCATGACACTTTTCTTACTTGTTTTCTTTCTTCGAACTTGTCATGAAATCATGACACTTTTTTCTGCTTTCTCTTTCCCTTTCAACATGTCGTGAAATCGTGAAAGTTTTTCCACTTGCATTTTTCTCTTCCAACATGTCATGAAATCGTGACAGTTTTTCCTACTTTTTCTCTCTCTTTCAACATGTTGCGAAATCACGACAGTTTTTCCTACTTTTTCTCTCTTCCAACATGTCATGAAATCACAATAGTTTTTCTTGCCTGTTGTATATGTCGTGATATCGCGACACTTTTCTTACTTGTCTTTTTTCTTTGATCTTTTGCATATGGGCCACTTCGATCTTCTTGGAAAATCACTGTACATACTCTGAATAACCTTTGAACTCTTGTCTTCTGCATCTGAATAGCTTTTGAACTTCACATCCACTGCATCAATAGATCTATCTGACTGTATTGACAACAATGATAATACTATTGTTGTACCTTGCTCAACAATCTCCCCCTTTGGAATTTTTGGCAACACATGTGCAATTTCCTATAACTCTTCTCTCCCTTTGACAATAATGCCAAAGGGCTACTATAGACTCCCCCTGAGTCCATGCACAACATTCTCAAGAAAAATTTATTACACTTAGCAAAAATCATGAACATGAGCAAAATGATAATCAAATACTTAAATGCTCCCCCTGAGAATGTGATCCCTATAGCTAGTCAATTCTTGGTAAGTGTGACCACTCCCAATTTATTGTGAAGGTACTCAAAAACTTCCTTGGTCAATGGTTTTGTGAAGATATTTGCTACTTGCTCTGTAGTTGGAACAAAATCCAACTTAACCTCACCTTCCGCAACTTTCTCCTTCAAAAAGTGATACCTGATAGCAATGTATTTTATGTGTGAATGCATAACCGGATTCTTGGAGATGTTAATGGCACTGGTGTTATCACACTTAACTGATATTGGCTCAATGAAGTTGATACCAAGATCTTTCAGGGTTTTTTTCATCCACAATACCTACATACAACATGTTGTCGCTGCAATATATTCTGCTTCTGTTGTTGATAAAGAAACTAACTCTTATTTCTTACTATGCCACATGACCAATCTATCTCCAAGATAGAATGCACCTCCATTGGTACTCTTTTTGTCATCGACACCTCCTGCCCAATCTGCATCTGAATACAAAATAAGGGTGAAGTCTTTACCTTTCGGATACCATAACCCATACTCCATAGTACCCTTGAGGTATCGAAGAATCCTCTTCACTACTGTCACATGAGTCTCCTTGGGATTAGCCTAAAACCGTGCTACCATGCATACTGCCTACAAAATATCTGGTCTGGTAGCTGTTAGGTATAGTAAGCTTCCAATCATAGATTTGTACATGGTTTGATCAATAGGTGGAGATTTGTCATCCTTTCTCAACATGCAACCTGTCATCATGGGAGTGCTAACTGGCTTACAATCCTCCATTGTGAACTTTTTAAACATCTCTTTCACATATTTAAATTGAGAAATAAATATGCCCTTCTTATTTTTATTAACTTGCAACCCGAGGAAATAAGAAAGTTCACCAATCATTGACATTTCAAATTATTTCTGCATCTTATTTGCTAAATCTTTACACAACTCATCTTTGTTGCTGCCAAATATGATATCATCTATGTATACAACAAGAACAATAAGATGCCCATTTTTTGTTTTGACATACAAATTACTATCCACCATACCTTTCTTAAACCCTTTTTGAGTGAGATAGTTGTCTAGCCTTGCATACCATGCTCGGGGTGCCTGTTTTAAGCCATATAATGCTTTCTTCAACTTGCAAACCAAGTTGGGATCATCACCACATTGGAAACCATCTGGTTGCTCAATATAAACCTCTTCTTCAAGTTTCCTATTCAAAAACACTGATTTCACATCCATTTGATAAACTTTGAAATTCTTGTAGACTACTAAAGCCAAAAACATTATAATTTCCTCTAGTCTAGCTACTGGTGCAAAAGTTTCCTCGAAGTCAATGCCTTCAACTTGTGCATAACCCTTACATACCAATATTGCTTTATTTTTGACTACCTGTCCATCTTCATTCAATTTGTTTTGAAAAATCCATTTAGTCCCGATTATATTTTTATTTGCAGGTCTAGGTACTAACTTTCAAGTTTTGATTTTCTTGATCTGATCTAATTCTTCATTTATTGCCTTCATACAACTTTCATCTTTGCTTGCGGCAGCAACATTTTTAGGCTCAATGTTGGATAATAGAGAGTATTTACTTACTACTCTTCTTCTTGTCTGAACACCAACTTTGGGGTCTCCAATTATTTGCTCTTTAGGAAGATTTTTTTGCCAGCTGCCTGTTTTGAATTTCTTATTTTCTTCCACTTCTGAATCACAACTTAAATCATCAGAGTCAATTTTTTGTATCTTTTTCGTTTCATTTTCCTCATCTCCTTCAATAACCTCTTCATAAATTGGGTAGTTCTTTTCATAGCTAATTACTCGTTCTCTACCTTCATCAAATTTAACATCGGCACTATCCACAATTTTCTTTAGCCTCTTGTTGTAGCATTTGTAAGCTTTTTTTTTTGATGAATAACCAAAAAAATACCTGCATCCACTCTATCTTCAAACTTACCAATATTATCTTTAGTTCTTTTGATGTAGCACTTGCTACAAAAAACTTTGAGGTATTTTGTTGTTGCCCTTTTACCGAACCACAACTCATAAGGATTTTTTCTTTTATTTGTTCTCAGCATGTACCTATTTTGGATATACATCGCAGTATGAACTGCTTCTTTCCAAAATTTGTTTGCTACTCTACTTTCAGCCAACATAGCCTGTGCCATTTCCTGCACTATCCTATTCTTTCTTTCTACCACTCCATTCTGCTGAGGTGTCATGGCTTCTAAAAACTGTCTTCTAATATCGTATTTTTCACAGTACTCTATAAACTCCTCTGAAATGAATTCTCCTCCTCTATCTAATCTTAAACATTTGATCTTCTTTCCTGTTTCATTCTCAACTTGGTTTTTGAAAGTCTTGAACATTTCAAAAGCTTTTGATTTATTCTTCAAGAAAAATATCCGTCATTCTGGAATAGTCATCAATGCACAACATAAAATATTGGTCACCATTTATGCTTTGTGTTCTCATGGGTCCACATAAATTAGTGTAGTTCCAAAGGTTTGCTTGTGTAGTACTCTTTTGTTTTGAATGTGACTCTAGTTTGCTTCCCCTTTTGACATGAAGCACAAATGTTGTTTGCAGGTTTGTTGATGGTGGGAATATCTCTCACTACCATTTTTGAGTTGATTTTTACTAGATTATCAAAACTAATATGATCGAGTCTCTTGTGCCACAACCAATTTTCTTCTTCCTATCCAATAAAACAAGCTCCTTCGAAGTCTCTGAGAGCGTGTACAGGTTTCCGGATGTCCTTGATCCAATTGCTATCAATTTTCCACCGTTTGTTTTTCTAACTTCACAACCCCTGCTTCTTAAAAACTACTTCATGACATTTATCACAAATCGACTTACGCTCAACAAGTTATGTTTCAAACCATCCACAAAAAAGACTTCTTCTGACTTAATTTTTTTGTCACTAATTTTAACTGAACCTTTGCCAACTATCTTAGCTCCATCATTATTTCCAAACTTTACTGAACCACCTTCATATTTTTGTAACTTCTCAAATTTATGTTTGTCACTTGTCATATGACTGGAGCATCCACTATCAAGTATCCATGGTACATATTTATTTTGTGCTTTAAATGTTGTTTGTACGATTAAGGATTCCTTTTCTTCCTTAAGTCACTCTTTTTCTTTCCACTCCGTTTTGATAGTAGTTTTGGGCTCTTGTTTTGCCTTTCCCTTATCAATAGCTTGTGCATGTTTTTCGAGAAGTTTTCTATTTTGTCTCATCCTATTTGGTTGAAATTTTCTTCCTTGAAACTGATTTGATGCAAAAGTACTTCTACAATTTCTTGCAATGTGCCCAAAATTATGATAGTTATAACATTCTACTGTATAATTCATCGGAGGAGAAAAAGCATTTCTACTGGTGAAATTCCTTGGTCTTAGATTATATTTGCAGTCTGATATTTTATGTCCATAGCCATTACATTTAAAACAAAAACCAGAAAAGAGATAATTGAACCTGGGTGATGGTCTTTGCCATGTTGTCATAAGAGCCATAGGTCTTCTTCTTCTTTGATGTGTGACATTGGTGAATCCATCATTGTCAATTCTCCTTTCGAGCCTGGCATTATTGATTTCTTTTGCATGAGATGTTTTTCCTTGATCAACCTATTTCTTATCTTCATTCTTTATGGATTCTACATTTCTGGCCTTTGATCCATTTGATGATTCTCCTTCAATGAAACCCAGACCAAATTTGATGCCTGCAAGCCTTTGGTCATTTATAATCTTATCCAGCTTCATAGAAATTTCTTCGCATTTGTGATAGCAACTAATTTTGTGATTCATCTCTTCTATCTGCATTCGTAAACCAACATTCTCTTCTTCTAGTTTGTAGTAATAATCTATTTTCATGGTAATTTGTACTTTGAGATCTTCAGATATTTTCTTGTATTCTTCTGTCTATACTTTCAGACTGGTTATGATTTCGTTTGCATCCTCAAGATTTTTTGAATTTTTCTTATTCTTTTTCCTCTCTATTTTCCACTCTTCAAGTGCAAAGATCAACTCACCTTCTAGATCTACTTCAGCCTCAGGGTTTTCACCACATACTTCAGATTTCACTCCTTTCTTTTCTAATTTTACTTTTTCAAATTCCATGAAAAGAGCTTCACCTATTTTCTCTTCAGAATCCTCACCGAAGCTATCTTCTATTGAACTGGCATTCCTGGAGATGAAACTTTTCTTCTTGAAGTTGCCTTTTCTAAAATTTATTTTTTTCTTCCAATCACTTCTTTCTTGGTGTGATCCTTCATCATTTTTGTTCTCATTAAGTGGAAATTTAGTCGTAAAATGCCCAACACCTCCACATTTTTAACATTTAAATGGTAGCTTTCCTTTGTATTTTCCTTTTCCCATTTTTAGTTTTTTAACAAAGTTTGCTTCCATTTCATCTGATGTCTCTTCTTCCTCGGACTCTTTTTTTGCATTTTTATTTTTAAGGGATTTAAAAGCCGCTTCTCTTTCTATGGGTTTAGATCTTCCTATCCTCATCTCATATGCAGTCAAAGAACCATACATCTCATCTATACTAAAATAATTTAGATTTTTAGCTTCTTCTATTGCTGAGATTTTAGAATCAAACCTTTGAGGAAGAGATCTTAATACCTTTTTTACGATGGCAGAGTATTTGATATTCTCGCTGAGTCCTCTGATTGCATTAATGATTCCATTAACTCTCAGCATATATGCCTCAATATTTTCATCGTCGTTCATATTTAATGCTTTGAACTGAGCTCGATGTGTCTATAAATTGGCCTCCTTGATCTTATCGTATCCTTCATGAATACTCCTCAGTTTGTCCCATATTTCTTTTACCATTTTATAGCTCATGATCTTTACTAGTTCACTATCTACTAATCCACACATGATAGCATTCTTTGCTTTTGAGTTATTTTCAAACAGTTTCTTTTCGTCAGCCTCTTTTGGAGGAGTGATGGGTATTGTGTATCCACTAAATGCTGAATCCCAGTTGTTGTATCCCAAAGCACAGAGATATTTCTGAATCCTGATTCTCCAAAACGTGTAATTAGATCCGTCAAACAATGGTGCTTTGTTTGATGAGAAGCCTTCACCACCTGCCATTATGTTACTTCCAAGATCACCCTAGCCGATTAAGCTTGTATAGGAACTTAGCTCTAATACCAATTGTTAGTCTTACAATGACACTAAGAGGGGGGTGAATCAATGTAGCTCTATAAACTTAAATTTATAGCTCTTAATACCATAGCAATTAAAACTTATTACTAGATACAACAAGTATAACAAATGAGCATCACACAACACAAGATTTAATGAGGTTCACCAATGTGGCTACTCCTCAAAAATTGACTACTTGGACTACCATCCAAATCTAGCCTTTGCAAAGCACCAACTTTATAATAAATTTACTAGCACCCACTGTAAGGAGCACCAACCCCTTATTTATCTACACCAATAGAAAGGAGCACCAACCCCTTATTTATCTACACCAACAAAAAGGAGCACCAACCCCTTATTTATCTACACCAATAGAAAGGAGCACCAACCCCTTATTTATTTGCACCAATAGAAAGGAGCACCAACCCCTAATGCCAAGCTGCAACCTAGACTTCAATTTGAATCTATAATTTTGATAGTAAGATACCTTTGCTTTTGCAAGACCTTGACTGGTCTTCTTCACCTTTGTGTTCTCTATGCACTCTACTCTCTCTATGCAATCACTTCACACACTCTGCTTCATTACAATCGAACTTCACGATCATCTTCTCCCTTTTGCGCACTCTGCTCTCTTTGCAAATTTTGCACTTAGCATGATTCGACACGACTTGCTCTCTGTGCATAATGATCGTATTTCACACACATTCCACCATATCCTCAATTCTCCAAATAGCCCTCCTTTTATAACAATATTTTTTATGATGAAAACCCTAATATTAGTTGGATTTCATAACAACTGTAAACCCTAATTTTAGTTGACTGTCATTGGTCTTCGTTAGCTTCAACTCAAGAAGATGTTCGGTTTATCCATCACTTGATGATTTCATTCTGGATAGACCCTGTAACCACCATACTGACTTTTGATCACTCTTTATATTTCAAAAGTATGAAATCACTCTGTAACTGCCCCTGTAAATGCCATAGTGATGTCGATCCACTGCCATACTTCTCATTTTAGTCGGGTTCTCCTTCTTGACTTGCACATTTACTACCTGTCATGAAATCATGACATTTCTACCTCTATAGCTTCTTTTGTTGCTGTTGCCATGAAAATACATGTCATGATATCACGACACTTTCACCTCCGTAAAATTTCTCTATTCTTTTCTCATGATATCATGATATTTCTGCCTTCACAGACTTCGTCTTTTCTTTTGTCATGAGATCATGATATTTCTGCCTCCGTATACTTCGTATTTGCTTTTGTCATGATATCGTGACACTTCTGCTTCCATAGACTTCGACTTTGCTTTTGTCATGATATCGTGACACTTCTGCCTCCATAGTCTTCAACTTAGCTTTTGTCGTGAAATCATGACACTTCTGCTTTCGTACTTAGCTTCTTTACTTTTGTCATGAAATCGTGACACTTTTGCCTTTGAAGTCTTCTTCTCTGCTTTTGTCATGAAATCATGACACTTCTACTTTCATACTTTACTTCTTTGCTTTTGTCGTGAAATTGTGACACTTCTGCCTTTGAAGTCTTCTTCTCTGCTTTTGTTGCAAAATCATGACACTTCTGCTTCCATACTTTACTTCTTTGCTTTTGTCATGAAATCGTGACACTTCTGCTTCCAAAGTTTTACTTTCTGCTTTTGTCACAAAATCATGATAGTTCTACTTTCGTATGCTTCCTCTCTTTCTTTTGTCATGAAAATGTGACATGTTGCGATATCGCAACACTTTTCAAACTTACTTTCTCTCTCCTATTTTAGTCACGAAAATGCAACATGTCGTGAAATCATGACACTTTTCTTACTTGTTCTCTTTCTTCGAACTTGTCGCAAAATCATGACACTTTTTCCTGCTTTCTCTTTCTCTTCCAACATGTCGTGAAATCGCGATAGTTTTTCCACTTGCCTTTTTCTCTTCCAACATGTCACGAAATCGTGACAGTTTTTCTTGATTTTTCTCTCTCTTCCAACATGTCGCAAAATCATGACAATTTTTCCTGCTTTTTCTCTCTCTTCCAACATGTCACAAAATCATGATAGTTTTTCTTGCCTGCTGTATATGTCATGATATCGCGACACTTTTCTTACTTGTCTTTTTTCTTTGATCTTTTGCATATGGGCCACTTTGGTCTTCTTGGAAAATCACTGTACATACTCTGAATAACCTTTGAAATCCTGTCTTCTGCATCTGAATAGCTTTTGAACTTCCTATCTACTACATCAACAAATCTATCTGACTATGTTGACAACAATGAAAATACTATTGCTACACCTTGCTCAACAGAGGGTTGCGTGCACTAGAGTCTAGAGTGATTTTTGTAGAGTCTATGCATGTCAATGTGTGATCCTTAGAAATTATGGAAATGACCTTTTATTTATAGATTTGGCCAAGGTTGGCGAGGTAAGGTGTCCTATGAGGTGTCTAGTGAGGTGTCCCCTAAGGTGGTATGGTGTGCCATACCTCATAAATGGATTTGGGTGGAGGAAATTCCTCACCCATCCATATGCAATAAATGGGTATGGGTGCACCATGCCTCATAAATGCATGGAACATGAAATTATTCACCTATTATGACATGGTGGATGATGACTCATCAATGTGTTCAATGCCTTGAATGCAAAAAGTCTTCAAATATCATTTATGACATTGAATTTGCATAGGAATGTTGGGGGGAGCAAGAGTTAAGGTTGACCATGGGTTTAGGGTTGACCAAGGTGAGGTGGAGGCTAGTATTAGGTGGGAGCTAGGCTAGGATGAAGTTGACCATGGGTTTAGGTTTAACTAAAATTTAGGTTTACCATGGTTAAGCTAGAGTAGACTGGGCTTAGGTGGAAGCTAGGCTAGTCAAAGGGTAGACTAGGGTGAGGTATCCCTAGGCTAGGCTTTAAGAGGTGGTCACATGATGACTAGGGACTAAGCATAATAAGGGGCTTAAGTAGCTAAAGGAGCTTATGCACAAAAATAAATATAACATTTTTAAGTGTCTATATGTTGGGCCTTCTAGACCCCCTATAGACATAGATAACATCTATCACAGGGTATTTCCCACTCCACCTAATTAGAGATAATTACTCTTACCTAAGGATCCAATTATCCTATCTACTCCTAGAGTGGACCCAAAGATCCCAATGCCTCCTAAACCATATTTGGAGCATTTGGAGCAACCAATTACTGACAGGTCCTACTCTTGTGGTTATGGATATCACCAACCATCCATCAACATGATTTGTTTTGATTTAACCGCACCCCTCTGTGATCCAAGTGATCCCTCAAAGTCATTGCACCCCAACCTTGAGGTCATTGATTTTAATTGTAGTTCATCGCTACCATTGCCTGAGGAGTTCTTACCATGTTAAGAATTATTACAACCATTTCATTTTCCTCCAAGACATACGAAGTATTTATGTAATTTTGAGGTCAAATCTAATATGATAGATCATCCAAACCCAATGGATGACATCAACTTGATGAGGGATATCACATGTCAATCGAGGAGACTTTTGATGTTGATATCGACACTAATCCTAACCATCCTAAGAAATTCAAATTTAGATAATGTCTATCTCCTAAGGAGCATGTTGTCCTCATTCCTCTTTTGATAGAGAATTTTAAGATTTTTGCTTGGTTTTACAAAGACATGTTGGGTCTTAATCCAAATTTAATTACACATAACCTATCTTTAGACCCTACTATGAAATCGATCAAGCAAAAGTTAAGAAATATGCACCCAAAAATTGCCTTAATGGTGAAGGATGAATTACAAAAGTTGTTGGATGTAGAGTTTATTCATTCCATCGACTATTCAAAATGGATATCGAATATGGTACCTATAGGTAAACTTGAAGAAAGGATTTGTATTTACATGGATTTTAGAAATCTCAATAAGGCAATGCCCAAGTATGTATTTCAATTACTGAACATAGATACTCTTGTAGACACAACTGCAAGTCATGATATGTTATCCCTTATGGATGGATTTTCATGCTATAATCAGATGTGGATCAAACCCGAAGAACAATATAAAATAACCTTTACCACATCATGGGTAACTTTCTACTATAAATTTATGCCATTCAGTCTTAAAAATATTGGTGCCACCTATCAATGGGTCATGACATATATTTATAATGATTACATGCATAAGATACTAAATTATTACATAGATGATTTTCTCACCAAATAATTATTGCGTGAAGAGCATGCAAAAGTTTTGTGTAAAGTTTTTGATCATTTGATAAAGCATAATGTCAAGTTGAATCCTAAGAAATGTATTTTTTGTGTCACATCAAGAAAACTCCTAGGATTCATAGTATCTAAATGAGGGATCGAAGTCAAACTTGCAAAGGTAAAAGTGATTCTAGAAATGCTTCCCCCCACGAACATCAAATAGCTTCATAGATTACAATTCAAAGTATCATCCATCAAGCACTTCATAACATAGTTGTCTAAAAAATGTCAACCCATAAATTGACTACTACACAAGGGGGTCCCATTACATTGGGATGAAAAGTGTCAAAAGGTCTTTGATGAGATCAAATAGTACTTGGTAATACTACCAATGTTAGCTCCACCTAGACCAAGTGTTCCTTTCTTACTATACATTTCAACCACAAACTTTGTTGTGGAAACCATGTTAGCCTAGAAGAACAAAAAATATAGAGAACAATCTATATATTACATTAGTCGCACCTTGGTCAGTTACGAGTTGAAGTATGCATTAGTTGAAAAGCTTTTTTTAGAAGTGGTATTTGCTACCAAAAAGCTATGCCACTACATGCTGAGTCATACCACGTAGATCATATCAAAAGAGAATCTTTTGTGGTACATGATGAGTCGCACGTATCATAACATGCAAACAACAAAGTGGATCATGTTATTGATGGTATTTGATCTAGAATATATTAGTCAAAAATCCATTAAAGGTCAAGTCATAGCTGATCAATTAGTAGAGGTACCTCTTTAGGATGATAACTCTCATTATAGAACTACCTAATGATGCAGTGTTTGCACTATCTAAATTTCTTGAACTTGAAGAACCCAAAAATAAAGTAGACATGACTTTTTTCTTCGATGGTTCCAAATGTGAGAAAATGGGTGGCACAAGGATTGTGTTTTTCATGTCGGAATGAGCTCCTATGCCCTTGTATTTTAAAATAAATTTTTCTTGCAACAAAAATAATGTTGAATACGAGGCTCTAATCTTGGGTCTCCAAAAAGCTATCACCATGAAGATAAAAAATCTAAATATCTTTGGTGACTCCTTGCTCATAGTAAACCAAGTGAAATGAATTTATCAATGTATATGTACCATCATGAATGCTTACAAAGAGCTTGTGGACACATTACTAGCCCAACTAGAATGGTATGACATAGAG
The DNA here is from genome assembly GCA_028583015.1 of Wollemia nobilis. Taxonomy (NCBI): domain Eukaryota; kingdom Viridiplantae; phylum Streptophyta; class Pinopsida; order Araucariales; family Araucariaceae; genus Wollemia; species Wollemia nobilis. The sequence continues at coordinate 11,054 of JAQPPZ010007213.1, read as the reverse complement.
ACAGTCCCTCGTACATCTAATCAATTCACGAACATAATGGCATGTTTAGGATCATTAATACCTTAAAATCCTTCCACTAATTTTACAACCATCCATGTTAAAATTCTCTCACAATTAGCGATGTTGCACGAGGCTCCTAAAAACAAAGAATCGGTCCATATGATTCATATAGAACCAAACCATGAGTGGTTCTATAAATCATGAGACTTTTTGAAACAAGAATCTTGGGGGTCCTTGATATCATAGTGTCCTTCATAGAATGGAACTACCATTCATCATAAGGTTGTTCCTAAATTTGCATTTGTGCATAATGAATTACAAAAGGAACAAGTTGTTCAAATAGTTGAAGCTCAAGCTTATCAATATTGGCTCATCCAATTAAAATATTACCTGAAACCTGGTAGTTTTCCTCAGGGATTGTCATATACCACAAAATAAGTATTTAAACAAAAAGTGATTAGGTATGTCTTGCTATGAGATATTCTATATTGATGAAGCTATGATGAAATTCTCCTTCATTGTCTCAAGCCCCAAGAATCTACTTGGGAAATCTTGCAAGCTCATGATGGTACCTTCATTGGTCATTTCAACGACATGGCTATCATAAAGTGTATCCTCAAAATGGGCTATTATTGATCTATGATGGAGAAGGATTGCTACTCATATGTCAACAAGTGTGTAAAGTGTCAGCATCATGCTAATCTCTCACACTTGCCATCTCAAGGCTTGCAACCAATTCAATTAGCTTGACCTTTTTCTTAATGGGGATTTGATCTAATTGGGAAGATCTCTCCTCCATATTCGATCTATCACACATTCATTATAGTGATCATTGAGTACTTTGCCAAATGGGTGGAAGCAATCCCTTTGACCAGTAGGACTGGAGCTTGTATTACGAAATTCATACTCCATAATATTATACGTCATTTTTGTATTCCATCCAAAATCATATTGGATAATGTAACTTCATTTAAGAAAAATATGTGCAGGCTTTAACATACAAATATAACATTCAACACAAAGTTGCAACACCATATTATCCATAATAAAATGGGCAAGCATAGGCCTTTACTAAAATCGTAGTTGTCATTTTGAAGAAAATTGTCAAGGAGAATCATAAGGATTGGCACCTTCAATTACCTCTAGCTTTATGGGCTTATCAAACTAGCATTTGAATGCCCACTAGGGCAACCCCATTTTTGCTAGTATATGGTATTGAGGCAATTATACCCTTGGAATTATAAATTCCATCATTGTGATTCTTATTGAAAGAGTTCATTGATGACAACACATCACGACAAGCTCACCTTGATCAATTGATATTTTTTGATGAATGATGAGTGAATGCTCTCGAGCATCTGTGAATTTATCAAGATCATATTAAATGAGCTTATAATACTAAATTCCATACAAGATACTTTAAATTTGGGGATATTATAATTAAATAGAACCAACAAAACTCAAACTTGTTGCCTCATCTAAGAGATAAATTTATGACCAATTGGTTGGGTCCCTTCATCGTAACAGAGAAGATAGGACCCGATACTTATCTCCTAACTTTGCTAGAAGGTGTTGAAGATCCTGAACCTCTCAATATTCTTCGTCTATGGTAATTTTATTCTTAATTTATAAAACAACAAAAAAATCATCAAAATTCCAAAAAAATAGAAAATATAAAACACAAAAACAGTACAAAACATCAAAACTAAAAAACATTTACATTATGCCATCATACATTTTCATCATGTGAACTCATTAGTTTCATTGCATTAAGCATATTCATCCATTTAATTTTCATTAGGATAGGTTGTATTTACATTCTTATGAATGACACCATGTTTGTAAGTCAACCATGAAACCACACCTCATTATAATTCATATTTTTCTTGTGAGTAACTATATTTTTGAACACAACTTATGAGTTGCTATAAGTTTTATACTAGGGTTTTCCGTTTATTTAGACATTCCTAGTTATATTTTCAATTTTTTTAGAAAGTTATCTTGTATTTATAAGGTTAGGTCTAGTTTTGATAGTACCTTTCATATATCAAAATCCCAACACAATGTTACACATTTAATAGTCCGAGTATGAACAAGGAAGGATGACACTACAAAGTGGTCCTAGTCACCTTAAGTGAAAGGTTTTCCTTGCTCATATTATTATGTGCATGGTCTATAATATTAATAATTAACAAAAGGACAAGCTGCCCCTATCCAAAAAATCCTTTTCTCTTCCACAAAATGAGCATATTCTTGAAGCAAAACAAAATAAATAGTGATTTTCATCACTAAGAAAATACCTTTCTCAAAACAAATATACAAAATAAACAGTATTTATCACCACTAAGCATGAAAAATTATCCCAAATCATCAAAATAAAATAAGGGGGTAACGAGATTGAATCTTTGGAATCTTTAGTTTCTAAAAGCCATGGGGTGATCTCCATTATAGTAATGGGTTGAATGAAACCTGCCTAGCAATGGAGTAACCTTACGCGTAGTGATATGTCTATCACATTAGATACCTTTTGTATAGATCAATTTTAGTTTATGGATTAGCTAACTTTTAGGTGGCTTGTATTGCCTAGTAGTCTAGTCTAATTGTGTCCAAACTCAGGATCATGATGACCATAGGGTGATCCTCATTACAACAATGGGTTGAATGAAACCTGCCTGGAAATGAGATAGTCTTATGCCTCATCTAATATATTCAATTTACATACACAGTGATAGTGAATATCTAGGTCTTATTAACATGCTTGTATATTTCAAGAGTCTTGTATAGTCAGTATACAACTTTTGATCAATTAACTAGGGTGTTTGAGTCTCATGAATAACCTAAAAAAATCTCCTCGTAGAAACATATCATCTCATCAAAAAATCATAGTTTTCCTTATGAAATTTTTTTTATTAAGGGGTGTTCATAAAATAGGATAGATACCGGATGAATATTAGCAATGATATTTAGATGGTCACTAACTATTTTATGTATATATTTTAGTTTACAAGAGCTTATAGGGAAAGCCCCTACATATCACATCATTTCATCTCATGTAAGGATGTATAAATAATTAATTCTTATGATAAGAGTTAACATTTTCATTCATGATTTGTATACATTATGTGGTGTCTACCATTAGTTTGTTAAACATAAATAGATTCATTCATTATATTTTAAATGATTCAATCATACATGTACATTTGCATTAGACCATCCTCATGAAATTAATGCATTACATACACATTATATCCACCATATCATATAACATAAATTAAATACATAAATCAATGAAATAAATATAAACATGCATTTAACATTAACTAACACATATATAAGCATCCATAATAGTACATCCACACATCTAGATCATAGAATCTAATCATACATTAATAATATAACTATTGCATATCATTAACACATCGCATATGTAAAATTATACATCAATATATAAGCATTACATCTATCAATGCATCCATAAACATAAATAAAAATCATAACACATAATAAGCCATAAAAGGATATAATATATATAATGTGTGTGTGTGTGTGTGTGTGTGTGTGTAAAAAATAAAGTACATCACGGTACAAAATTTTTCTTAAGCTAGAAATATGTAGGTCCTTAGACTTTACACTCAAAATAATGCTAAGTACAAATTGATAAATCAAGTAGGACTTGCACCCCCACATTTGCCTCCACCCCTAGCCTCATCTTTGTGAGGTTGCCTAGAGCCACTACCTACCCATATCTTTGATCGAGAAGCTGACATGTGACTAGTCCGCACTGATGACTACCCAAACTCACTCTACCTACTTCTATGGGATCCCCCTACTATAGATATCTTGGGCATATTACCCCCATGTAGCCTAATCCAAGTCTCTAGATCAATAATGCATGTTGCATATGGTCTATGTTGGGTTGTAGTATCCTCTATGAGGCTTTGTAGTCTGTTTATATTTATATCTCCACCTGATGTTGCTAGCCCTTGAGTGGCTAGAGTAGAAGGTGTACCCTGACCTACAGTCATAGTTGCTACCTGAAGTGAAAGAGCATCTCACTCCACTATTCTAGCATCCCTCTTAGTAGTTTGAGTAGCAAAATATGTGTGTAGAGTATCCATTTATATAGAAAACCTATCCATATCAGTCTGGGCTATCGCTACCTAGAACTTGAGGAGAGCTCTCTCCTTAGAATACCCCCACCATAGCTTCTATCTAATGCTCAAATTATTATGAGAAATAGTGAGAGAAGTGTCCCACTATAATAACCACCCCTGTGAATTCTATAACTCCATCTATATAGACTATAGTTGTGCTCGTAGTTGGGCCACCTCATCCTATGAGGCATCTACCTCACCCTCCTCCTCAACCTGGGATCCCTATACCTGTCCCATAGCCTATCACCATTCACCCTCTATCTTGTGATGTACTCACCGCTCATCCTCTCTGTCGTCCTCCACTACCACCATTGTAGGCCTACCTATAGGACCGCCTCCCTTCCATAGTCGTGTAACCCACCAGGTATCATACTCTACATTGGAACATGGATCCTCTAAGCTAGTCTCTACTACTATAGGGTCTACCTCCTCTAATAGTGCCTCAACATGAGGTAACTTCAATTATGTCTCATCATTGCGATGATGATAGATGATTACCTCATCTAGAACATCCTGAGAAATATCAAACTATCGAGTCACTTGAGAGTAATGAAAGTACTCTCACTTAGTCCCATGGCATCCAATGAGCCATCTCCCACATCTAACTCTAGCTAGATATCCTGTCACCTCAATCTAATCAAGGTAATTTAAGAATGACCTCCATATGACCTGCTCCCATTGAAGTCTCTCTAAGGACTCAGTGTAGTGTGCTAATTGACCTCCATGTGGTTGGATCTACCCAACCTCCTAATATCACACCCACCATGCTACATATCCAATATTAGTATCCCCTAGATATTCTTCGGATACTGGTAGTTCGATGGGTTGATCCACCCAAATGTGCTCCCAACACTAGATCTATATTAGTAGATGACATCCCAATCCCATCCATTGTTAGTGATTGATATCATATAGCTCATCATACATATGAGCCAACAATGTATTACCCCATGCCATAATAATTGGTTTCTTCTAATCACACTCCAATAAGTCTTGCAGCATATCCAATAGGTTCCAAGGAAACATCACTCTTAAGGAGTCAAGAAGTAGTATATTGGAGATAATGTACATAGCAACATCTTACCACCTAGAGAAGATATCATCCTTGTAACACCCACTAAATAGAACCCCGTCATGGTCTATATCTATCAACATTTGATCTACCTTGGTGCTAAAAATCCATTGTAAAACCCTTGATCTATCTCAAATATGAGAAGAAGTGATGGCAAGTCCCTCAATAGGGATCCTATAAATATTATACACATCCTCCAATGTGATAGTCATCTCACTAATCAAGATATGGAATGTGTTGGTCTTGTTGTCCCAACGATGAGCCAAGGCTATAAGATATGCCTAATATGCCATCACTAGGGGTAGACGCACAACCTATTTGAGGTTGACTGCCCCAAACCATACCCAATCATTGACATCAAGATATTTAGGCTCCCTAGCCTAAGTTGTCAAATTTTGATGCCCAGCAACACACAATGCTCAAAAAAATCAATCAAAATCCCAAAACATAAAAAAAAACAACAAACAACCAAAAATAAAATAAAAAATAAAAGCATTTCCCTATGGTCGGGAGGCTGCTTTGGGCCCCGACGGTCATCAAGTGCGATCGCTGGATCCCAAGACAGCCACCCCAACAGTCAAATTTTTGATCGTTGGAGTTCAAATATGGCCGTCACACCCCCTGAAGGCCCTCTTTCCACAAAAGGGGAGACACTCTTGCCTAGGACGGTCCCATAGTGGTACCTACATAGGGTACTTTCCCCTCCTAAAAATACCAAAAATTAAAGCTAACCTACCCTTAACTAGCCTAATCTACATTCCTTAGCTATGGTGAGGTTCATTACCTACAATTTTATGAGGTTCCTTTAAATAATTATTTAGTAAGGTTCATTTTAATTTGCATAATTTACAAGATAATATTGTGAATTCTACCTTAGAAGCTTTGGTTATGCCCTCGTCAAAGCCTATTCTTGGTCCATCATGGTCTTCTAGCATAATTTTAGCAGCGTTCCTGGTCAAAATATCTCTCCTCCACCTCATAGCTCATTTTTATCTCACTGCTAATTGTCACAATGACAATAAACATTGAAAATTTTGCTTTTATATTTTCCAGAATTCCTGACTGCCTTGGGGTGGAGCGATCGCATTTTGGTGTGACCACTGTACCTAGGATGGCCCTAGAATTTATAGATTATTGCCACCATACCCTAGGATGGTACCCAAATAGCAATACATACATTCATTTTATCATCATCATCATCTTTAAATTGGACATTTACTCACATCTAATGGTCCATATTCAACAAAAAATGTAAAACTAACAAAAAAATCAAATAAAAAAAATCTCAAAAGCACCTCGTACCTAGTTATTTACCCTATACACTTAGTGATTGCGGTGACTTGATATCCATGCAATCTGATAATATGAGTAAATTATAATAAGGCCATTTTAACCAAATTATTAATCGATGAATAAAAATGTCTTCGCTTCAATCCCCAAGAAGGCCATGCAAATAGATTGCTCCATGGGAACAAGGTGTATGTTTCATTCTTCTATGAAATTTCATCAAATCATTGAACATAGTGATTCACCTCAAGATTTAATTGAATTGCTCTCATATTCATTTCCTAAGAACACCATGTGGTTGTACTACTCCACAGGATAGAGATGTACAATTACTTATAATGGTTAAAATTATAGTTTTCATGTACACATGGATGTCATGTTAGACTTTGACTACTCTTTAGTTTAATCAATCCAATGACACCCTTAGCTAACAATTTTTGTACATTCTTCTTATGGTCCTTTAGGCTGGTTCAACTTCTCTCATACACCACTCACAACAGATCATACATCAAACAATTTTGAGTATAGAGAAGAGGACATCTGGAGTAGATATTGCCATCTAGCAAACAGTATCCCCCTCTTGTCCTATTGCCTGCATGGTCAACATACGACCTAGGAATAAACAAATGGATAAAGCATAAGAAAAAATAAAAGAGTGGGTAGAAAAAAAATGTCATCGCCCATACAAAAGAGCACCATCAAAAAAAAAGAGAAAAAGGAAAGAAAAGAGCACCACCACTATCAGTAGGTCAACACTAGAAGAGGGGCAGAAAACAAAAGGTAATGCCTCTTGATATCACTCATGTTATGCTTATCACCTTTGGTCCTTAGGTCCAAAATACCACCATGGGATTATTTCCATCGCTAGAAATAGGCTCCAAGATCATACCTACCAGTGGAATAGTCTTATGGATGGTAACATATCTGTCGAATTAGCATATTGCTTTTGTATAGTTAACTATTGCGGATGGATGAGCTAGCTATTTTAGTCACGTCTACAACGGGTTAATCCTATCACCCTCAAAATGGATAAATGAACCTCACACATTCACACACATAGGTCTATGATAGACTTTGAACTAGCCTGATTATGTTATAAGTTGCCACAAACGCTTGTATAGCTTAGGGTTTAAGATTGGATTATCACAACTATATTGGTCAAATCTATTACACATGCCTTACATTATCCAACTTTCCTAAAATCATGGAATGGATCACATCCACACAAGTCAATGCAATGATACAAGTGCTTCCTTGGCATATTTCAGTAAGTCCGTACATGCATCCATGCATCTATGTCATACACACTTAGTACACATTATAGCTAGGCATTTATCCTATATGCATTTCCAAATCGAATCACATAATTGCATTCCCCTACATACATTTCAATTCCAAACCAAATTACATAAATACATGAATCATACATGCATTCAATACAAAATTATATCTGAAATTATCTCATATTACTCTATAATTCATGCATACCATAGAATGATAAATAGATCTAAACCATGTCACACATGTATCTCTATTTATCATACATACCTACAAACTATGTTACGCTAATCTATGCAAACATAACAAGAACACATCTCAAACCATTAACATAACATATGTATATACATAATAGCCAAATTCTAAATGTATATATATATATATCATCAACACAAAATACTTGAAGGCTACAATCTGGGACCATGCCTATCATCATCTAGCATCCAAAATTCCTATAGGCTACATCATCCATAGACATCCTAACTACCACCACAAGTATCCCCATGGCCCTCATGGCTCGTTCGCCTCTTCGTAACCCCACTCAACTCAGGTTGGAACTATGGAATTGGATCCATGATAGGTTAGTCCTATACCTCCATTCTAACACCCACCTAGCCTACTGTAGTAGCACTATGCTGGCTCTGATGTGAAGGTGCCCGCACTTGTAACTGTGTCCTTTACTATGATACCACCTAATCATAATCAGGTAGTGGGATCCCATGTATAGTCAAATAAATCTCACACATGAACTTCTTAGTGGTCTCCACATCAAACTGACTAGTCAGCCTCCTAATCACCTCTCCTTGCCTCACCATCTCAGACCTTAATCGCTCTACCTCAGTCTCTAACTATCGAACTCTATCCTACAACACATGTGCCTCCCCCTCTCCACCCTATCCCATAGGGAGATCAATAGGAGCCTAGCATGCCATCTTAGAAAATTTGCCAATATCAATGGTGTCATCAATGTCACCCACAATAGTAGCCTCACCTCACCTCTCCTCTCCTCCAACAACCTGCCCCAAATCCACATCAACACCTATTGACACCTAATCCACCCTCACATCTTGGGTGCTTTCTACACCATCCAAGGGTGTCATGAGCACCGTAGAGGAACCTCATCTTCATCCCCAGCTCTCCTATCAGTCCTCCCCTTTGGTAAAAATATGCTCTAGCATCAGATGCCACCCATCGATCAATCATGCCTCTGCCAAGCTCCCAAATTTGACATGCCCACTAGGCATCAAACTCTGGAGTAGTCCCCGCATCCTCCACATTTAGAATATCCATAGTAGGATACCTCTCCCCAACCCAAGACAACACCACAGGTCGCTCTCCTCTATCACCCTACCACATGAAGTAAATTATAGGAGCCCTAGGGGCATCCTATAGCAAGCAAAACTAACGCCTCACTTGATCAAACTAAAAATACTCAGTTTGTTGAGTATATCTCCCTACTATCCACCGTCCCTATCTAATGGCTCGTATATTCTCCTCATCATTATCCCACCTTACACCACCCAACCAAGGTCTCCACTTAATATCATTAGGAGTCGCATCTCCAAACTTACCCCTCCAAAATAGCGGGTCACCCTCATGTTGCCTCTTGATACCCTGCTCAACAGTTGTGCTCCATATCAAAGCATAGGGTAAATACTCCTTGCCATCTACATGCATAGGGAATGGAAATATAGATGACCTATCAATAGCTATGTGTTCCCATGCCCATACCTATAGTAAGGGAATCACACTCAACCCTGTCCTCCTACCATGAACAACATCATGCAACTCTCAATACACTTGGGTCAACAGAGAAGGTGCCCAAGCAAACACAACCTTGCACTCAACCATATCACTCACCAATTGTAGAATATTCTAGGTAAACAAAACCCCAAAAATATCAGGCAGTGCATATGTGGAGATCATCATCATGGATGTGCACTATCGATCAGATACCTTCTTCTACAACCACAACCACTCATAATCCATCTTAAAAATATCTATGGACCTCCACTTTGCCCCAAAGAACCGCTCCAACACTATGTTCTTGTTCTCATCAGCTGTCGCTCTCACAGGAACACCCTCAATATGCAACTTGTAAATACGATATGCATCCTCTAATGTGATAGTCATTTCCCCAATATGACAATGAAACGTGTTCCTGTTAGCATCCCACCGCTCATATAGTGCAAATGCATATGCCCTGTTGGTTTGTATGCTGGTGCACTCCCACACACCCCAGAACCATATATCATCCAACCACTTTAGCTCATCCTCCTAATCCATCATATTGTCAAATACACCCTTTATTTTTTACAACCCGATGACGGGGTTCGAGCATATTCACATGTTCATCCACAACAAAACACACGTTAGACATCCACATAAGTGATGCAATCCAATGAAATTTCATAAACCAAAATTTACAAATTAAAACTTATTAATTTAACACGTACTTTGAGACAAAATAGTGCATAATTCACACGATAAAATATATCAAAATAACAGTCGCATATTTAGATACCCATTTATCCTTTCATGGCAAAAGTTCAAATAGATGTGACAAACAATTTATATTCGTCTCTCAACAACCAATAACAGAATCAATTACACATCCACTATGACGTGAAATCCAAAACATGATCAATTCATTCAACATACAAAAACAAAACACATTTTTGTATACCCATTTGCCAACTTCGTGATAAAATTTTTGACAAGTTTCAAACACAACACACAGATCAACAACAAGTTCACAATCAAATTTATCATACATACACCAAAACCAAACATACATCAGATGACATAATTTAAAAAAAAATGGTCATAGTTTTGGATACCCATTTTCCCATTTAGTAGTGAAATTTTGAATAGATGTTGAATACAGTCTAAATTGGACTCCCTACAGTTCATTTTTAGTTTAACATCATTCACACCATGGCATGCAAATCAAAGGTCAGCAAAATGAAGTCATCCACAAAAAAAAATAACATTTTTAGACACCCATTTAACCCTTTTATAGTCAAATTTTTATCAGTTTCCAAAAATATTTGCCTCTTACATGTCAAATCTAAACATTCTAGGTTTGATAAATTACATCTAAAGACGAAAAATTCTGAAATCACATCAAATGAAGTCAAAAAAATATAACAGTCATAAAATGGGATACCTATTTCCCCCTTTAGTAGATAAAATTCAAAAACATATCAATGTCAGTACATCGTTACTTCACAAACTGACGACAATCCTCACACCTACTCTAC